>VZTT01029698.1:0-10768 GCA_013400855.1 Buphagus erythrorhynchus | reverse complement strand
TTGTTCACTTGGTTTTGCTTTTCCTGAGGCTTGGTTTCTTATTTTCAGGGACATTTTTTTCTATCACTGTAACATTGTCAGTTCTCAAAGCTAACAGCCCAACAGACATCCCTTCCCACCATCTCCTCTGATATTAAATCAAATGGCCCAGAACAGTTCAGTCATTGTGGTAAAGGAATAATAAAATTTCTACTGTACAAGGTATTCAGGAAATGACAAGACATCAATGGGTGCTTAAACATGTACTTTGTACTCTGGAAAAAAAACTGAGATCTCTGATGGCACAACGAAAAATTTAATAAAACAAGTAATGAAAGTACACAGTCAACAGAAAAATGAGAAACAAATTCTTTGTGATATTTAAGTGCAAGTCATGAATTTTTCTATATTGAGAGTTCGAAGTACTGAGAAACAAGTGTAGAAAATCAGGTCAATCACCCAACTGGCCCCCTCCTTCAGGTTTGTACTGAAGGAAAACCTTCATTCTAAAGCCAGCACATGGTATTTTAAATCTCTATTTTATAGCTTCATAGTTGATGATGATACCAACAAGGAGAACCAAATGCTGTTTGGATTTTTTTTTTGTTCATTATTATTTACCCAGAGAAAATCTATTTCAAATCCATCTTCCTGTTTCAAAGTTTTTGTGTAAGTATATCTGAAAGTTATTAGGGAGGCTCTAGATTTTAACATGCTGGATAAAACATAAAGAAATGGGTAAAATCAATAAACAGGATGAGATGGTCATTGCTATTCCAAACTTGCTTTTTCAAACTGAACTAAATTGAGACACAGAGTGAATGACATACCCATATGACTAGGGCTTACCAGGATTTTCTTTTTAGGCTCCTGTGAATTTTGCTGTGATTTTTAAGCAAAACTTGAATGCAACTGCAGTATTGCATCAAAAAGGATGCTCCCTAAAGGCAGTAAAAGGAAAAAATTTGGTCAGTTTGTGTTTTTAGTAACTAGTCATGCTTTTAAAATATGATTTAAATATTTTCAACTAAATACTGGGGAAAAATATTTTTCATAAATCAAAATATTAGTGGGCATCAGTAGATGTTAATATCCCTTTTTCTGCTATCTAGGCTTTAAAAAAAGAGTCCCTGGTATTATTTGTAAACCTATAGTACTAATAAATTTTTTCTGAAAATGTAATATTTTTTTACCTTCTCATCATTTCTGCATTATTAATGTCCTCTAAAGAAATAGCTAGCTTATACAGAAAGGCCTAAATTACCACAAAATAGAGTATAATTTTCTTAGGTGAAAATGTCTGCTTGCAGGAAGGGGAATGATAAACCCTCCAGGGTTGTGCTGTGTTTCTGTGTGTGTGTCTGTGCATTCCCAGAGGAGACACAGGTGGGACAATGGGTGAGGATGGTGAGAGGGGCTGGTTCATGGAAGTCCATCTGGCCCAGGGCTCTCTGCTCTCTCTCTAGCCTGCAGGTAGGAATAGCATGGCTCTGTGGGAGCTCTGTATCCTGCAGTTTAGGCAGAGGGTTGGAAGGATCAAGTGAAGCACCTGGAGGCCTCCAGGCTTCTTTTGCATACAGCTTGATTACTGACTTCATGCCAATGAAATGAATTTCACGTGTGGATTGATGTGCATTTTATCTAAATGGATGTTTTAGACTGGTAATCTATCTTTTTAATCCTTCTATAACATTGCTACCTACAGAATCTCTGAAAAGCCTGTCTTACATACTGCAAGAAAGTTAATTATTTGTTCTTTTTTTGACTCCTCTTTGAAGATAGCGGTGAATGACAATAAGACATAGGAGGATATTTTAAATTTCCCTTTAGCTGAATTCACTTGGGGCTCAGAAATATGCAGCATTTAATCACCACCCATGATTCGCAAAACACTGTGAGTATGCTCACAGTGAGTGAAAGAGTTTTGTTTGTTGCATTGAGGCCAGAGAAAAGCACTCTGCATGAGGCTGGCACATGAACACTAAGACTGTCATGTCACTGAATCAAGAGCCTCTTAGCAACCTGCAGAGCCAGGCAAAGGCTGCACTGAGCACCTGGTACAGATCCACAAGCTCTTCGTGTTCCCCAGTTCTTTGTGCACCAGTGTCAAGGTCAACAGGTGAGCTTCCTGTCTGAGAGCTGGCTTTCCCACAGAGCTGCAGGTTTTAAGGTAAATTCCTGAAGATAACAGCAAGGAAAGATGAGCTAATATAAATGCAACTAGGCACTCAAGTTCAGGTAACATTCATTGCCTAGATAATTTATAGTTTTCAGCTTTTCTCAGCATTACTGACATACCAAACCTCAGAAACTGTATTAAGCCATAGGCTGTCATGGGTGCAATGTAATTTGCACAGAACACGGAAGAAAAATTGAAAAGTGTTTCAATATTGTTAAGTTTTATTTTAACTTTGTCTTCACACTAGTTTATAGGAGTTAATCCCTATCCTGATTTCTAATGGACAAAGATTAACTGGTCCTCTTTATCAGAACATTTGGTGATTAGGAATGTTCTTCTCTCACATGTATCGTCCATCACGGAGTGTAGCCACTCAATAAAAAGATGTGCTCCATACCAGAGCATCCATTTTTCAATATAGCAATGTACAGCAACAGGTTACTGCTTTTGTAAAGCTATTACTTTTACTGTCAACATGTCTGCTGCTAGAAGGTGTCTCATTAGACAGGATAAATTGGAACAGCATAAGAAAATTTGACCAAGCAAGAAATTAGATTTTATTATATACCTGTATATACCTAAACACACTCAGGTAAACATATGTGCAGACACATACAAGGCAGTGTGACTGAAAGAATAATCATAACAGCAATGGCAGAGTACACAGGTGAATATTACATCTATGAAACAGAAACAATTGTTATCTGAATACAGACAATTTGATAATGTAAATATAATGACACTCCTATCAGAGACATTTAAGTAAACCATTAAGCAAAAATATCCAGGACTGGAGTGGGTTCTCCTTGACTGGGTGCTGGGTGCCCACCAAGCAGCTCTATCACTTGCACTTCTCAGTTGGACAGGGGAGGGAAAATAAGACTGAAAAATCATAGGTTGAGATAACACAGTTTACTAAAGGAAAAATGGAAGGTTGTGCATGCAAAAGAAAGGAAAAAGAAATTGAATAGTTTTCTAGTTTCCATCAGCAAATGGTGTCCAGCCACTCCCCAGGAAGCAGGTTTGCAGCATGCATAGCAGTTGCTCTGGAAGGCAAACATAATTAATGAATTCCTTCCTTCTCTTTTTTTACAGCTGAAACTACATACTTAAACCAGCTTTATACCCAGTATACAGATTAACTACTATTCCCTGTCAGTTCTCCGAAATTATTTTCACATTCCATGGACTTTCTCCACCCCTCCATGATCAAAACAAGCCATGATTTAGGCTCCATTCCATCAAGACAGGTGATCAGGACAGGAGAAGCAGCACAGCACCAGCCTGGCCTGGATCATCATCATACTCTCCTTGCTCCTCACAAAAGTTACTCTCTCTTGGTTCGTGTTGTTCCTGCTACATTACTTCCTGCAACATACAACAGATTGTTTTCCCCCAGAGTTAAATCTCCTTGAGATGTACACCAGGTCACCCCATCCTTCTGCACTATCCACCTGGTAAGCCCAGTTTTTGAGCAAAGACAATCCCCCCTTTTTTTTTTTTTTTTTTTCCTTTTCCAGTCAGGGGGGAAATTTACAGTGCCCNNGAGAGACCAAAACCCCTTTTTTTTTTTTTTTTTTTTGCCTTGTCCAGTAGGAGGAGAAATTCACACTGCCTTTCCCAGCCACTTCCCTATGTGTGGTACAGGGACCTTATCTCCTCCCATGGTATGTAGGAGGCCTGTTTTGGGTGGAGCAGGATGGTTTACAGTTCTTCTGGTGGTAAGCAACCAAGTGGCTTCTGCTAAATTTGTGTCCCATTGCTTCCATGCCCCATTGCCTAATGCTCCCAACATTTAGCAGTCCATTATATCTCTGCCTTTCCAGAGGCTTGTGGGTGATAGGCAGTGTGCCATATTCACTCAATACCATCTCTTTGTCCAAAAGGTTTATTTTGGGGATATTTTGGAGGGGCAAATATAGAAAAATAGAAACAGATTTCCTAAGAAAATTAAAAATTAAAGTGATATTAAATAACATTGTAGTTGCATCATTTCGATAGGAAGTCCTGAAGAAGGCTCTGGGATGTAAAATAAACTAAAAAATGTGAGGAGTAATTGATTTCCCTGTAAGAGCTAGTTTAATCATGTAATTTCCTTGGCGACAGAGGCATTAGAATTGTAATTCCTGAGGGTACACAGATGAAGGAGTGAAGTGAGCCAGCACTGAAGTTCTGGCTTGGGTTGTCACTCATAATTAAGTTTACAAGTGCCTGGTTTGATTGCATGTGCAGCAATGGTTCAATTTGCTTTAAGTATTTATCCAACAAAAGAGATTTCTCTGTACAAGGTCTTTAGGAGCTGAGAACTATCAAGTTAGGCTTGTGTCTTCAATCATTTTTCTGACCTCTGATTTCACTGTATGTAAATATAGACAACTTACATAAGGATAAAGTTGCAGGATAAATCAGTAGGCTTCCACTGCATTCTGAATTTTCCCACTTAGAGCAATATTTGTGTGCATGTATATGTTGTATATGAAAGCATGTTCATGCACAAACACATTAATCTGTCTGTACGAACATATACTTCCCCCCCATCAATTTCTCTCATGTTTCTGTTAGTATTCACATCTAACTAGCTGTTCTTGCAAGAAGCATGGGAAACACATTTGCAGAATCTGCAAATTCTGCCACATTCATAATCATATTTAAATAGCTCTTAAGAGCATTACAGAAGGAACTACAATAAAACACTCAATTTCCCTCAATGGATAAGAGCTATCTAGGTCACTTTTTTTGAACACAATTTCTATCCAGTAATGTGGGAACTAGAAACCTGGGCCAATACTAAAATGGCAGCTGCAACTTCATGTCAAGGAAGGGCAGTTACCTGCACAGCAAAAGCAAAATAGTGATAGCATCTCTATTCATGAAAGAGATGCTTAATACTGTTAATATTAGGGGATTATATTTTATATCTTTTGGATTTCACTTTTTGTGAAGAACTTAACGAGGATCTCAGTTCAACTCAAGTATGAGAGTCTTTATACTTGTGGGTCATTGTTTGCAATTTTACAGTAGCATTTCTTTCTAATACAGGGGGATTGTGTAATATTTGATTTGTTTGAGTTCAGATTGTCATTTTTCTTTTGGACTCTTACATTCCAATTTCAGTGCCACACTATCAAAAACTGGGAATTTCTCAAGAGACAGAGCTCTGGATAGTGTAAGGCTTTACAGACACTGGACTGTCCAATAATAAAGAGGACAAATCTGTATTGGGAAGATGCTTAGGAAGCCAGTGGATATTAAAGCTTTGTCTGCTCAGTTGCTGCAACCTGTGTTTGCTTGGCAGGAATTCACACATCTCCTCTGTTACTATTCTTACGTTATACCTTTCATTCATTATGCAAAGTGAGCTTGCACTTCTCATTCTTTATCTAGTTCTGTATCTACAAATTCTGTATTGCAAGCCAGTGTTATTCAGTTTCATATGAGTTTCTTACAGCATTTGTCAGAGCAGCAGGGGACCACTGTATGATGAATTAACTTCCATGGAAATAAATATAGTAGCTTGGTGTTTAAAGGTGAGATTTATTCAATAGAAGAACATAAATACTTGCCAGGTGGTACTTTGACAGAGGTTAGCTTTTTGTAGTGCAAAAAGATCTATGTAGCTTTTGCATCCAACAGCAGTTATGATGGGAAGCTGTGCAATGTGATATCAGGAGGCAGTAGGAGAGGGATTGCTCCACAAAGCAGGACTGGGATCCCCCAACAAGGCTGGGCTGAGCACAGTGCTGGGGTCCCAGGCTGAGCCTGCCCTGGGCTCCATGGCTTGTAAGCAAGGCTGCTCTGACAGGCTGTTTGGGGTCATGCAGTCCTCCAGGTCCTGACACACAGACCAACAGATTGTTTCCAAAATAAAGAAAATTTCTCAAAAATGAATACATTTATTCACCACTACATTTAACCAATATCTCATTCCGCAAGTTAAAGTATTAAGGTGTATAAAGTAATAATACCCTGAAGAAATAAGTTCAAATATTTGTTGCTGTATATTCTAATAGGTTTGATAGGCAAAAACTAAACAGAAACTTTAGATTATATTGGTTCCTAGAACTGTTTACAAGTGGGTAGTTTTATTTGCTAAATACATTACCAGCTTTCATTGTAGCAATTCTTTAACATTTCTTTGGCCTTTTTGTCTAACAACTTTTATAAGAAGCAATGCCATGGCAGTTTTCTTCCTACAAAATACAGTATTTGATCAGCTTGCAAAATACTGACTGTAATATTTCAAAATGCATCAACCTTTCCAAACTGATTTTTTCCAGGCTGAAAATGCAAATGCTGATGACACGCTATTAGAAGGAAACTTTATGCCTCACATTTATAGCTAGCTACAGTAGGGTGTAACCGTTTTAAGGATTAAGATCCCATACAAACACATAAAATTAAAATGTAAAGCGGATTTGTGGCTGTGCTTATGATGGCAATTATTTCTTCCTCTTATTTGCTAAAATCCAGACAACAAATACAGCAGTCCACTTAATCTAATGCTCAATTAGCAAGGCAATACAAACCTTGCCAGCATCTCTGTGGGCAGGCATGAGGAAAAGGCAAGAAGGGCATTCTGAGCTTCATACTTAGGCCTTGTCATTGAATTTGTGTTTGTAGAGGTTTTGGGCACATTTCTGAAATAGGGCAAGTTCATACAATCATGGACCATGAAATATGTGACTACAGTTATCAGTCCCTTCAAGGGGAAGAAGTAATTTCCATATGAAATTACTGTTGTAAATTTAATGTTTCCAAATAGTTGAAAGACAAGATAAAGTAATTTTATATTAGACTTAATATTTAAAATGAGCCTTCTAGCAGGTGTTTGCTCTGCTGTTTTTTTTAGCCTTTATACCAGATATTGACCAGAGATGAGAAGGTATTTATGTTGCTGCCACAGATAACCAAATGAAATGAAAAGTGTATCTTTACATTGTATAAAGATGTAAAACCATCATGAGAAAAATCTAAATTTCCCAGGGGAGATTTTTTTATAATAAATTTGATCCATGACTGTTCCTATTTCTTTGACATTGTTTGCACTGCATTATAAATTCTCTTTCTCCCTGCAGGCATCAAAATTTGATTAATTTAAATTTCTACACAAACAGGTATTTATATTTGTCACTGTTGTTATCATGAATAAATATGGCATCTTTTTTTCCTTTTATGGTATTAAAATATGATTGAGAGCTAGCAAAGATATTTTTTCAATTTTTCAGTCAGTAGTTTGTTGTGCTTTTACATGTAAATTCCTCTTCCCTTATGTTATAGTGGTACATATGAAATACCCTTTCAGAGACATTTTTTCATACAGGCTTTTGAAACTCCTCTTTTTCTTTTTTTTTTTGTTCCTGTTGATGAGTCAAGAAATTTTTCTCACTTTCAATTCAAGTTGAAACATCTTGGTTCTTCTTGGATATATGCAAGTTTTGGCTACATCTACTGTCTCCTATTATTCATTCTTATGTCTGCCTGTTGCTTCTCTTCCAGTTCTGAGACCAGAAGGATAAAGAGAAAAATGATGCAAAAAACCTTCTGGTTAAGAGTGATCCTGTTTAATTCATGAGGAAACACTTCCTGCAATAATATGCAGTGGTCAGACCTTTAATCCTCAGATGATCCCCACTGTTCTCAGGGAGATTCTGCCCGAGAATCTGAACTGCAGACTGGAAGGGTTTATTATCATTACTCATTACACTTGAATAGATTGTCTAAATTCAGATAAATATCTGAGGTTTCATCTGCTAATCTGAACTAAAAAAGGTTCCAAATCTAGTTGGATATGACCACTATTGCTAGGTAAAAAAAGATAATTACCTTTTTTAAATTATCACATTAAAAAGGGCATGATGGAGCTGTTTTGCCAAACAACTTTTTGTTTCCCCCTGCTGCTGTGACCCTGTGCGTCCTATCTGGGTGATAAAAATATTATGTTTGGTCGAGATTTATTATGGTTTTTGAAACATTATGTTATTGTCCAGTTGGAAGAACTAATTCCTGAAATTAAAGCAACTTTTAAAATAGTATAATATATAAATTTTTGGTGTATATATTGTTAAATAGATTGTTTTACAAAAAAAGCAATCAAGTTATGATGTAAAAATTCTCCTTCAGCTATCATACAGAGTATCACTGGTAATTATTTTCCATACAGTACAAACGAGACAAGTTCTTCTCCCTGTTTCCAGATGGCAAAGATTGAAGGTAATTGAAATGATGAGCAAGCTACAGCACACATAAAAAAATAGTAAACAAGCCATATTTTATGAGAGCATCATTAGAGTGATTTAAAGGTAAAGCAACCTTTGAGAAACTAATGATTGGTAATTGTCAAGTATTTGTACTGACTAACTAATTTCAAAACATGCTGTAAAGACTTAGGAATATATTATATTGTCTATAACCTGCAGAAAGATTAAATATTTTGACACATAAAAATAAAAAAGGCAAAAGTTAATTATCTACAGCTTTGTGATATAGGGGACAGAAATAGATGTGCAGGTTCATATTTTGTTGGATTTTGGGAGTTGTTAGGAGGTTTGATCTGACATATTCTGACCAGGAAACGTGATGCCTGAATATCACAGTGTTTAGACCTCTACATAGAGTGGTGCACACATTTATGCAAGAAATCTGCTGTTGGTTTCTGAGGTACTTTTCTGCAAGATCTGTCTCCTGTTATTTAAAGTTGCATTCCCTCCCCTCTTTGTCGAACTCCATAGTACTTCAGTAACATGGATTCTGGTTTAAAAACTTGAAAAAAATAATGCTATTCAGCAGCATAGAGCTCACAAGGTGCAATTAGACTAGCTCCATTAGCTTTTGTAGCAGCTGAGGATCTAGCCCAAGCCATTTATTACCTTCATCAGGCTATAAATTACTTTGGACACATATGTTTACATGGTTGACAAGTGGTTTGCATAGAAGTAAAAGTACTCTGCCTGCTGCCATTTCACCTCAAACATGGACATGTAAAGTCACAGGTACTCTTAAGAGAAATGTTTGTCCCAGGTCTTCCATGCTCATGTTGTTGCTTTTGGATGTTAAATAGAGCAAAGATCAGCAGCAATTAAATGTATCTTTTACAGTGATCACCCATTTTTCAAGCTATTATAATGTCTCTGTGTTAAGGAAGTTCCCAACTGCCCAGAGCACACAACAGCTGTGAAGAATGCAGCATAAATCAAGATTTACAAGACAAGAGAAAGATGCTGTGAAAATATCATCCCAGCCTTGTAAAAATGTTCTAATTATTCTTGTCTGTAGAAAGTGAACCACCAGAAACAACAGCTTACTTTCTTACTTAACAGGCATAGGTCTCTCAGACAGAGCCAACTCTGGGACATTTGGAGAGCTTCAGGAAACCTCTAGGAATGAGGAAGGCTGTTCCATGACAGAAAGAATTTAATTGAGATGCAAGAGAACCATAGGGGAAGAGAGAATTACCCACAATTTCTCACATATTAGAGGAAAAGATCAGGGAGAAGAAAAGAGGTATAATTGCAGAGTGAGGCTTTCCTGTACAAGTGCACAAGCAGATGCACCAGTAGCTGAGGTGGAAAGCACTTTCAATCAACAAAACTTCTTGCCTTCTATTTCCTTCTCCCTCCTCCCTCACAGCATCTGCCTCCAGGATGACTAATCCCAAATTACAGATTGCAGGAAGTGTGACTGACTAAAAACGCTGCTCAGGCACTTGTACCTCCTTCTTAACTGGCTTTGTAAATGACAAGGCTGAACTCTTCATCCTGATCCTGATAGCCAAACATTGTGCCAAAACATTTGTTTCTCTAGGATCGCTCAATATCCACCTGAAGACTGCTTAATGAACCAAAGAAATTAGTCAGGAAAGCAAGACCAGGAACTGTTCTCTGAGGCCAAGAAGCCATGACATGATATATGTACATTGTGCCTGAGACTCCTCTGTGCTCCGTTCATTCTTCCTGTGGTGATAGATCATGAATAATTTTTAATTACCCTTTTTTCAGTTCAAAGGTCATGAAATGATGTGAGAATGCCAACATATGTCATACTCACCGGTGTGAAATGTGTGATGCTTGCTGTAAATTCTTGTTGAGCTGAACAAACACAGCAGACCATGTGTCAGGGAACTCATACACTTGTGTAATATAATCACCTTAACTCTGGCAACCAGGCCAAATTTAGACTCAAAAAGGGTTGGCTAACAAGGCCTTAAATTTTACAGTATACTTCAATAAGCCCTCATCTCCTGCAACAGACTTCTCAAAGGTGCAGGCTCACAAGTCACAACACACTTCCAGAAGCTCCCCAGTCCCACCACAAACTTCATTTTGGAGTTCAGGGTAGAATATGATAGCAGTGCTTGCCCAGAGGAAGGGAAGAGAGAGACAAAGATAAAAAGAGAGAAAGAGGACAAAGAATATCATCATTCCTTAGGTCCTGTGTTGGTCCTACCATGTGGGTAGTCTGG
This sequence comes from Buphagus erythrorhynchus, assembly GCA_013400855.1. Classification (NCBI taxonomy): domain Eukaryota; kingdom Metazoa; phylum Chordata; class Aves; order Passeriformes; family Sturnidae; genus Buphagus; species Buphagus erythrorhynchus. Next base: position 152 of record VZTT01029698.1, on the reverse strand, counting down.
AGGTGGGGCGGTAAAACAAAGAAAATGAAAGAGGAAGAGAGGAAAAAGAGGGGTGGGGTACACTGATGCACTTTCTTTTGTAATTAACCTGGTGCACACCTCTTAGGTAAACTAGATTTTATGTGATTATGGAGGACAGTACTGCTCCACAT
>VZTT01029687.1:0-50990 GCA_013400855.1 Buphagus erythrorhynchus | reverse complement strand
AGATAATCTCCAAGGTCCCCTTCAATCTGATTTATTAATTAGACTGTTATTTGTGAGACGAGAGCCCTTGTAATCTTCTGTTTTTGAGTGTGATGAAGGAATTCTGCTTAGCTTTGGGTCCAGCTTGCCTGTTCCAGGATGTTTATATGTGTTACAGACTGATCTTGTCCTGTAGTATGGTGTCTATGGGGATCTCCTTCCTTGCTTGCTCTTCTTAAGATTTAACACCTGAAATGGGTTCCATTAGGGAGCTGTAAGGTAAATCAGACCAGTTTGAGATAAATACTGCATGTCTGAGTGTATTTGTATGTGGGGGGCCTTAGTGACTGTGCTGTATTTTAGTGAGATTAAGCTCTTAACAGAGAGTTCTTTCACCTGTGTCAGTAACACACCTGGTTATTACCATTAACTTTTATAACAAGCAGGAACATGGAAAATCAGCAGATGGTTAGATTTCTTCTTCCTGGGTCAAGCTTCTGGATTTGCATGTACCAAAATGCTTGTAACGCTTCCTTTACTTTCAATGTTTGCAGCAATTGGAAGAAAAAAGTGAGGATGAAGAGGATAAGGAGTGCTTGAAGCAAGCAATAACTGCCCTGCTAAATCTTCAAAGCAGTATGGAACGGATATGCTCAAAAAGCCTTGCAAAAAGAAGGCTTAGGTAAATGTTTCCGGTTTTTCTGTTCTCTGCTCTTAATGCTTTGCTATAAATCCAGGGCTCCCGGTTTCCTCNGTGACATCAGAGCAAAGATAATTTCTTATTGTTTTAAAACAGTTCTAATTTCTATGTGTCCTTGCGAACTGGTAGTTGAGATGTTCTGAGAATTCACTGGTAAGTAGACAGTTACAACATTGGTGGGTTAATTGTGTTCAGATAATAAACATCCACCTAAAAATGTTCTGCAAGTACCTTTCTCTGTGGTTAGAAGGGAATGGTTTTCAATTTGAAACTACTCTTAAAATTGTTTCAATATTTTCTTTGCTGACAAGTTTTGTGCTGCCAAGGGTAATCTTTAGGCTTGAACATGAATGCATTTACCAGCTTATTTTTTTCTGAATGTACTTGTTGAATGTTTCAAATTAATGCCATCTAAAATTGTTCTGTTTGTTATGGAAGTGAGTGGCTTGTTGGGCTAAGAAGCACTCACAGCTTGCCTGCATCTGGTTGCTTGTGTTTAGGTAAGACATCTATTGCTGAAGATAAGTAGAAGATTTATCAGATGAGATACTTTAGTCAAGCCTTTGCAATGGTGCTTATATTGTATGATGAAATTGCATTCTCAGTGGAATCCTCAGAAGGATGATCTGGTGTTTTTGTGTTAGTGGTTGTGTTTTTTTAAATCTGTGTGTACTAATAGGCTGCCTTTCTCCCATCCTCCACTGAAGTGAATCCGCATGCCGGTTCTATACTCAGCAGATGAAGGGGAAGCAGCTAGCAATTAAGAAAATGAATGAAATCCAGAAAAATATTGATGGTTGGGAGGGTAAAGACATTGGACAGTGCTGTAACGAGTTCATCATGGAAGGAACACTTACACGTGTAGGAGCAAAGCATGAGAGACACATATTCCTGTTTGATGGCTTGATGATTTGCTGTAAGTCAAATCATGGCCAGCCAAGACTTCCTGGTGCTAGCAATGCAGAATATCGACTCAAGGAGAAGTTCTTCATGCGAAAGGTACAAATCAATGATAAAGATGACACTAATGAGTACAGACATGCTTTTGAAATCATCTTGAAAGATGAGAACAGTGTTATTTTTGCTGCTAAATCAGCTGAAGAGAAAAACAACTGGATGGCAGCATTGATATCTTTGCAATATAGAAGCACACTGGAAAGGATGTTGGATGTAACAATGTTGCAGGAAGAAAAAGAGGAGCAGATGAGATTTCCAAATCCTGAGCTTTATAGATTTGCAGAACCCGACTCTGAAGAGAATATTGTGTTTGAAGAAAACATGCAGCCCAAATCTGGAATCCCCATCATCAAAGCAGGAACTGTTGTGAAGCTCATCGAGAGGCTGACTTACCACATGTATGCAGGTGAGGCACTTGGTTTGCGCAGCCAAAACTCAGGGTAGTTAACTTGTTTGTGCTTCTCCTCCTGTGTTAAATACATGCAGCAAAATATATAAAGTGAGTAAAAAGTGAATGTGCTTGGCAGTTTACATGGGGTATTGTATGTGCATAAGATAGTTCTCATGCAATGGATGGGGGTGGGGGCCTGCAGCAATTGAGCTCTAGACAATACTTTTTCCTTTTTTCCTTTACTTTTTTCCTTTAGAAGAACTGCCTTCCCTCCAGACTTGTAAAGCTGGGTGACACAGGAAGGGCCAGCATTGTGGGATAGAATTATGGGCCCAGTGTTTTCAGTTCAGGGTTGTACTTTTGTCAACTATTACCTGTGTCCATGCTGACGTGCCATGGAAAGACCAGTATCAACCTGATAGATGCAGTCACTTGCATACTTTGGCCTGAGAACTTCGCCTTAATCAGAACTTCAGTGAGGATTTGATTTAAGGACTTTTCACTTAGGGTTTCTGTTTGTGTTGAAGACACATTAAAGACATTTATGTGGTTATCCAGGCTGACCTCAGTGTGTGGAGTTCTTCTTGATAGCAGACCAGGATCTTCATAAGCTGTGCTGCAAAGCATGGTCTTGTGTTTGGGGTTTGGATTTTTTTTCTCTGATTCTGTCTGTATGTCAGTTACTCTGAAACTTCATGCATCTTGGTATTAGTGCTTTTCATATTCAACAATTCTTTTTCTTCCTTTTTGCACTCTTAATTGTTGTAGATTGTTCTTCTGCAGCTCAGTCCTAGATGCAGGACTATTTGTTTGAAAGAAACGAGGAGTAAGCAGAATATAATTTCTGTAGATTAGTACTCTGTTTACTTTTTAAAATGCTTATATTTACATCTCTTTGCTCCATTACTTTTCTTATTCTTCTTTTAATTTCCTTGAATTTTCCTAACATTTACCAGAAAGCCAAATGCAATATTGTGCTGGCAGTTTTTACCTGAGCAGTTTTGTACCTGTCTTCATTTTCCTGTAACTTTATAAACTTCTAGCTCTTTGAATTTTATGGGAATGATTTATGACATAATTTTATGGTCTTGAAAGGTAAAATCAAACAACTCAGCCTTAGAGAAAGGAAGACACTTTTCTATTATTATTTATAAATCTTGCATTGTCTTTGCCAAAGAATTAGAAAAACTATTGTATGAGAAAACTGAGAACATGGGTACTGAGAGATGGCCTAAAAGACTTTCACCCAAAGGATAAAAATACTTGTCTTGTAATGTATTTAGCCTGTCTTTGTAGCCTTAAACATCTTAGTGGGCATCTTAGTGATGCTACATTGTGCATAATTTCTCAACACTCTTATCTTCTATACCTTCTGTTTTATAATTGGTTATCTGTAAGGAAAAACATCATTGTTCTCACCATTCTGAGCAGTCTTTTTCAGGGCAGCAAAGAAATATGAGATAGAGTGACTCAACAAAAAATGCTCTGTTGTGCTGGAAACATGGTCCATTTTTAATGTAAATCATTCAGGGTTTTGTTGCATCTTGTGAGATGGAGTGAGTAGGGCAGCAGCTCTCCAGAGTACCAGGTTAGCTCTTTCCCATGTGTCAGCTGAGTTCAAGGCTTCTCCTCTGCTTGGAGACCTGGGAAGATAAGTCATGTGGTGATATGTAACCAAATGGCTACAGACTCTAGAAATGCTTTTCTTGCCCTACACAGGATTGTGCATGTGTGATGGTTATCTTAAAAGTATTTGCTTTATACTCAGGTGCCATTACAGCAAGGATTTACCTTTCTGAGGCAATTTTTCTGAAATTCAGTGTGACTGGTTTTGACACCCCTTGATCTGACAATCTAAAGACAGTATAAAGCTGTGACTTTTCTCTAGGTTTTTATCTTTGTAGGTCAAGTGGAGTAAGAAATAATTACAGATACACTTGCAAAGGTGATACGAATTTGTTGCAGTTTAGTCAGTTGCTTTAGTCAAATCAGGTCTCAATTTTTTGTAATATATGAAGACCCACACAGTCCACCTAATTTATAGATACGGGTGTTGGACCTTTTATTTGTCATCCTTCACCTCCTTGACAAATGACAAACCATTTTATCAGCCAGATTTTTTTTGCTATGCAACAGGGACAGCTCTAAGGAAACTATTCTGCTGGGGGTAGTAATCATCCAGCCACTGCAACTCAACTCAGACAGGGAGACAGCCCTTATGGCCACAAGGTGTGGCAGACTGTCCAAACTATCCTGTGGTGGAGTAGCAAAACAGGGAGAAATCTCCTCTGCAGAAACAGCTTTCCATGTATTTTTACATGAGAGAAATTGCCCTGCAAAAGGAAGTTCAGGTTCTGACCTTATTTGCATATTCTAGTGGGTTTTCCTTGTTTTAATGTGTTTCTGTATTCATTATCTCCTCTTGCCCGATTCTTGTTTAAAAGCAGCTGGGTTAGGTGTTACCAACATTTTAAAGTAATGACTTTTTTTTAATCTATAGGGCAGCACTCTTCTATTTTTAAAGCTTTGATATGNTGTATATGCAGATTGTTTTATATACAGAATGTTTTATTCAGCTGTTTTTACTTAAGAGTATTGAGCGTCATCATAATGTCCGTTTCCTTTCTTAAGGAATTCAAGGGTGATTATTTATAAATCCTCGTAGAAGAGTTATTGTTCTTTTTTAGCTTTCAAATTGGCTGCATTGAAGAGAGAGTTACCACATGAGCAGACATCCTGGCTAACTGGTGTTGTCTGTATTTTTTTAACACTTACTCATATATTGTACAGTATTTTGAGTCACGGTTGTTGTTTGTAAGATAACAAAGTTAGATTTGATTTTTCTGATCTTGTGATCTTCTGGTCTTCTGATTTTGAAATTCAATATGTATTGTGGATTTATATCTTGACCCTATCTGTAAATAGTAATAGTTACGACTCAGAGCTTGCAGTGATCTGAAAGTGTTAATTGGTGCAGAAGCTCTTTTTTTAGTGTAGACAAAAATCTTCTATTTAGAGTAGATGCTGTGTACAGATTGCAAGCTGTGAAAGCATAAGTTACTGTGCTTCTTTAGCACAGCAGAATTTGTGTATTTTCATGATGAAGATGGTGTGAACAGGGATGACCTTCTTTGTGCAAGAAGTATTGGAGTTCTGCCTTTGAAAATAATTTTAGACTGTACAGTTTCAAGGACTGGTGGGAGAGGTATTATAATTAGATAAATGGAGTAATAAAGGACATGTGAGAAGCAGAATAGCCCATTGTTTAAGAAATTAGTATTATCATGCAAAAAAATTTGCAAGGGAATGCTGTGTTACATGGCACAGTTAAGGTGTGCAGCACATCACTGTGCAGTAAACTGTTGCCCAAATGAACAACTCATGGGATCTAAGAAAGGTAGAATATTCATTCAGATGGACAAGATGTTGGTAAAGAGTAAAGGAGGATTTTAAAGCAGCTTTTAAAAATCCATATTCCAGGAAACAAATCCAATAGAGCATTAGGTCAAATAATGCAGCCTTTTTATCCTACATGTTACAGCCTACAGGAATTCTTGCTTCAAGTCCTATGAGCTCCTCTTCAGCCACTCTGTGCTAAGAAAATTCTCAACTGGGGTTTGGTTTTCAGGTCTGGATATGGATTTAGTATGCAATGCTGTCGCAATCTACTCATTAATTCTGTTCAGTGATAACAGTGTTAACCTTATTTTTAGTCAGCTCTGTGCAGTGCCAGTGAGCTGTCCCTCCATTTCCTCATATTTGAAAACAAATGGGTTTGCTTTTGTAATTATGAGGGACACTTCGGTTTTCTGTTTTGAATACTTGATTGTTTTTAAGACACATTTTCATATTTTAAATGAATTGATATGTAATTAGTCAATTTAAATTAAATCAGTTGATTTTCTTGAAGTGAAATTGATATAACCTCTAACATAGCTGTCAGATGAAAAAATAACTTGGCTACCTTAACCATAACTGCTTATCAGTTGTGCCAGTTTAGGGGAAATATTCTGCCCTGGAAGAAGCCATTTCTACCCAATGCAAAGTTACTTGATGTGTTTTTTGAGTTCTCATATCCAGATCACTATCAAAACCAAATTTGTTTACTCATAAAAAAAATCATCTATTCATTATTTTCAAAGTCATTGGAAAAGAATCCTGTCTTTAAACAATTGAAGGGGGGAAAAATCATTGTGAACCTTCAATAGAACAAAAACTGTTTTTAAGTTCTGCTTTGTATTGCTATTTTAGGAGATTTTGAATTGTTACCAAAGCCATTTCGGTTTACATCATCTTCTCTGTAAACTGATAGGGTGACATCTTTAATTTTAACAGATAATTGAAGTTATTATAAAGGAAAAAAAAAATCAGGTAATTGCTGACATAAGTGTAAAATTATTCTTTGTCTTAGATCCCAACTTTGTTCGGACTTTTCTCACAACATATAGATCCTTCTGTAGACCTCAAGAGTTGCTGAGTTTGCTAATAGAAAGGTATGCCACTGTTAAAAATACTGTTCTTATGAAGTGCATTTCTTTTCCTTTTTACTTGGAGTGTGTAAGATTCTGACTTTCCAGTTGGTTTTGAGTCGCTTCAAACACCTTTTAAAAAGTTGTCCAATTCAAGGATTGCCAGTAAAATGTACAAGTTTATATCCAGAAGCTTGTGCCTGAGATGGGTGTAACAGAGGCCTAGTGCTTACACCCATCTTCTGTGCTAGATTTGAAATTCCAGAGCCTGAGCCAACGGAAGCCGACCGTATTGCCATGGAGAATGGAGACCAACCCCTCAGTGCAGAGCTGAAAAGATTTAGGAAAGAGTACATTCAACCTGTGCAGCTACGGTGAGTACTGCATCCCTGAATTCCTTCTGAAGTGCCACCCTTTGGCTGCACTGGCTCTTCGTGCTGCCAGTGGCCTTCCTTGCAGCTGCTTTGGTAGGGAAGGTGGAGTGAGCTGTAGCGTATTTATTTAGTCTTTGCTTTTGCAGAGTATTAAATGTTTGTCGACACTGGGTAGAGCACCATTTCTATGACTTTGAAAGAGATGCTGACCTTCTGAAACGTTTGGAAGCCTTCATTGGAACAGTAAGAGGTATTTACAATTTCTTAAGTGCTGACATTTATCCTAAAGCATCCCTTTTCTAAGGTATGGAATGTGATCAGTTTTGCTTTCAGGGAAAACAGGATGGACTGCTTATTAAATACTTCATAAAGAGCATGAAATAAACTTTCATTAAGCCCCCACACACACAAAATCTGGCTCCTGTTCAGAATAATGATTGTTACTTACGTAAATTGTGAATTTTGTTGTAGAGGGACTGAAATAATGAAAAATAATAAGAACCAAGTAATGATCAGGACAAAAATAATTGCTTTGATTATCATTTTAAACTTAACAGAGGGGTAATTTTTGTAAAAGTTGCATGGTGGAAATCATTATTTCTTTGAAACAAGAGTTTCCAACTACTTCACAGTGCATATTAGAACTGTAGGACACCTTACCACTGTGATTGTACAGATTCTTCCTGTTTCCTTTTAAATAAAACCAAGACAGACATAGGAGCAATTTGTAGGAAAAGACTATGTCAGAGAAGTGCTTAGTGGTTATTTAGCCATCAAAAAGAAGGGAGAATGAGGCAGCTAATACAATGGGTGTTACTGGTAAATTTTCAATGGACTGGTGTGTGAAATTCTTACAGTGCAGATCTAAGAAGGCATTTGGCCTTTCAGTTTTATTCTCAGCTTTGATGGTAAATGAAGTACAGAAAGAAGCTTCTCCCTGTTTGTTACTTTGACTTTCTAGGTTATCTGTGGTAATCACCTGCTCTTGCCCAAACTGTAAAGTTCAAGGTGTTTGCAGAAGTGCATTTTGGGCAAAACAAGGTTTGTTCCCAAAAACTCACTGTAAACCCAGAAAAGAAAAAAAAACCACTGAAATCAGAGCAGGAGTCTAATTTAGATATTCTGATTTGTGCTTGGGCAAAGTCATGCTCAGCATTGGCTGTTGAGGAATTCTTTCTGTCTTTGAATTCTTCTACACTTGTGTGAGAACGCCAATCCTAAAGAATATATGATTGCTTTAATTTAGCAGGTTTTAGGGTTAAATCCAAAGATTCCTGAGTTATACTGATGTCTTAGGAAAAACAGTATTAACTAAATAGTAATTTTCTATGTGTTCCAGGCAAAGCCATGAAGAAATGGGTTGAATCCATCACAAAGATAATCAACAGGAAAAAGCAGGCACAAGCCATTGGGCCGAGCCACAACATCACTTTTGAGAGCCCCCCTCCAGCAATTGAGTGGCACATAAGCAAACCAGGCCACACAGAGACTTTTGACTTGCTCACTTTACATCCCATAGAAATCGCTCGGCAGCTCACTCTACTGGAGTCAGATTTTTACAGGTAACTTTCCTCCACTTAGAAACACGTGGCACAAATCAAAATATTCTTCATGCCTGAAATTGTTTCTGGAGGCCTCTGATGTGAAGCCCCCTTGATTTTCCACAGAAATCAAGGGACTTTACTGATGTTGTATATTAATTTCCATATTTGCAGAGGAAGCTCTCTTAAATACAATATTTGTTTCATCCTCCCCAAGTTAATGTGCAAGTGTGTGTGACTGTTGCATATTGTTAATTGTGTTGTGCTCCAGCTTTCTCTTGATATTTTCTGAGCAGATCAACCTTTGAGAAGTATGAACAATTATTAAATCAGTTTTCTTCACATCCTGGTTTGTGTAGCAAATTGAGGACCATGTCAGATGTCATCAGCTGTCTGTAAGAAATTATTCAGGCATTGGAAGTTCTCATTTTTGTTACTGTGAATGAGATGGAGATTTCATTCTTCATTTAGATGAAACAGAGGTGGTGAAGAGTCACATAGATTATCTGCAGTCTAAAAAAGAAGCGTCGAAATACCAGTCATTTAGTCATGAGGGCAGCCTAACATTGTAGAAGGGATACCTTAAGAATTTGTCTAAATATGAATTCCAAACTCAGTGAAGATCAAGAGGGTTTGGAAAAATAATACCTTCTTTCCTGCTCTTAGTTACATTTTTTGATAAAACATCTACTTTTCTAGAGCTGTGCAGCCATCAGAGCTAGTTGGAAGTGTGTGGACAAAGGAAGATAAAGAAATTAATTCTCCCAACCTTCTCAAAATGATAAGGCATACAACTAACCTAACTCTGTGGTTTGAAAAGTAAGTGACTTTCCTGAATCTGCACCTACTCCATATCTGAACATTTACAGTCCGTTTGCAAGTATACTGTGAAAAATTCTGTTCTGGGAGAATTCCTGTTTTGGTGTTTAGATGCTAAAACTGGTTCCTGTGAGAATTTTAACATAATGGTCTCAACCTTTTTATTCTTAGAATATTTTCAAATCTCTATTTCAGAACTACCTTGAGGAATTTGATAAAATCATATTCGTTTGTGTTACAACTTAATATTTGACTTTGGAAACCTCATCAGTGCTTTAACACAGACCCCAATGTTCTTGTGTATTTAGATGCATTGTAGAAACAGAAAACCTAGAGGAAAGAGTAATTGTAGTGAGCCGGATAATTGAGATCCTGCAAGTTTTTCAAGAGCTAAACAACTTTAATGGTGTCCTTGAGATTGTCAGTGCTATGAACTCCGCAGCAGTTTATAGGTTGGATCACACATTTGAGGTACAGTGAAATGTTTTCCACTTTTGCTATGGCAGTGTCATGCAGGGTACCTTGCCTACACTGAAAGCCTATCTTGTCAGTACGCATGTGCTTCCAAGGACCAAGGAAAGTAAATCCCCCAAGAAATTAATCAACCAGGTTGTAAGAGAGAGGGTTTTCTCCTTGGTTTCAGAAGCAAAAAATCCATCCCCACTTAAGAAAGGCATCTCAGGATGGTGGGGCCCTGTCCTCTTGGTCCCTGATTCAAGTACCAGCGGGAGACCATTACTCTCAGTATTGTTGCTGGGCCATGCCTTTATCTTTTCTTTCCAAACATCCTTCTTGATCTCTCTTTTAAGCAAATTCCAAGTCGCCAGAAGAAGATCTTAGAAGAAGCTTATGAGCTGAGTGAGGACCATTATAAGAAATACTTGGCAAAACTCAGGTCCATTAATCCTCCTTGTGTGCCTTTTTTTGGTGAGTACATTTGGTTTGGAGCCGTGTCCCACATTAATGTTTGGAAAATATTGAGCTAAGGTACTAAACAGAGTATGAACAATAGAGAGAAAAGTCAATTTTGACAGGACAGATGGCTTGGAATTTCAGGTGCCCAGACACAAATATATGAAAAAAACCCTAAAGTGACTATTCATGGAAGATGTTATTTGCAGTAAAAATAACTGTATCTTCAATATCCTTTTCCATATTTGCTGATTTTTACTTTGAGTGTGATTTGAACTGTTACAACCAGAAGTACTCTCAATAGAAGGCAGCCACATTAGAAATATTATTGCCATTGACTGGGAGAGAAAGATCCTCTTCCTCATCAAGGGTTCCAAGAAATACAGCTAGAGCCTCATTTCTATTAAAAAGTCTTATTTATATGACTTATATATATGACTATATATATTTTTATATATTTATATTTTATATTTATAAAGTCTTATTATTTACATATATCTATATGTAGAAATAGAGTTGGGAAAGCAAGCATCCTGTTTATCATCAGATTTTAACCTTTGAAGTAGATTGCTGAAATTTAGCAAATTGTGATGTCACAATGTGACATGTGACATGTGTCACATGTCACTCCTGTTCTTAAGCAAGCCACTTAAATATTTGCTGCAGATCAGTTCCAAGTCTGGACAGTGCACTTGTCCAACATAGGCTTCAGGCCAAAACTGAAAGAAAATAGTGTTGATGGCTTTTTTGGCCTTTTACAGATTGGGGAAAGATATACTCCAGAGCTCTGCAAAGAAAGATAAGATCAACTAAGAAACCTTCTGTCCTGCTTCAGAGATGAGTAGAGGTTAGCAGGATCACATGTGAATAGCTTCAGTTATTTCTGTCAAGTCATAATGACAATTCCAGACACATGATCTGTGGAGTGGAGAGCACTTTTTGCTTCCTAATCTCCAAATTATTTGATGCAATTATGAAGCTAGGATAAAACCTGAAAATAATTTTTGGATTTAGCTGGGATGTCTAATGGAGAAGAGGAGTTACGAGAAGCACTCCTGTTCAGTGTCCTCTTTTAGTGTTCAGTTGTGTGAGCTTCCTAAACCGTAGAAAGATGCACAGGCTTTGGGACTTTGATGCAAAAAGGCATCTTTCTGGAAAAGGCATGTTAAAATATTTAAATTGTTGCCCTTATTGGAAGGTGAGGTGCAATTCTCTTATTGTCCATTACAGAAGAGTTTTCTAAATAATTGCAGCGTACAAATTAAATTCTTTAAGAATTCCTTGTATTCCAATTGTGACTTCCTTGTTGTTTTGTACTCTGTGTTGAAAACCTCTTCTGTGTGCTGTTTAGGGATTTACTTAACCAACATTTTGAAAACAGAAGAGGGCAATCCTGAATTTCTCAAGCGACATGGGAAAGACCTTATAAACTTCAGCAAGAGAAGGAAGGTAGCTGAGATAACAGGGGAGATCCAGCAGTACCAGAACCAGCCATATTGTTTAAGGGTGGAATTTGACATCAGGGTAAGTGACATGATTTCCTTCTGTGGTGATTCTGTCAGCTGACAGACCGTAAGGACAGACTGAATCAGAGATGAGCAGAAGACCTGTCATAAAACCTCTCTTGGGTCTCACTGGAAGAAAGGGCAGAAAGCTCAATGCTTGCAGTTTCTTGGGTTTGTTTCATTTTTTTTTTCTCAGCTGTTGGGACATTGGTAGATCTTGTTGATCAGTGTTAGACAGGAACTGAAACTGGCAGATTCTCATTGTCCTTCACTCAGTTGCAATTATTTGTCCAGTGAGCCTAGTTGTCTTTTCCTCCTCTGTTAACACTGCCTTTATGTTCCATGTTTACATGATAGCACTGTGTTTACATTGTGTGTTGATGGTCATGATACTCATATCTTTCTTTCTCCTGGTGCTTGCTTTCCTTGGTCTGAGGTGTTGTCTAAGCAGTGTCCTCTCTGGTTGCTTTTCTTTCTTCCTTTTTTCTTTTTTCTTACAGTCTTTTGAGCTATACTTTCAGAGAGTCACAGGACAGGTTATCTTAAGAGATTCTGCAAGGTTTTTTTTTTAATTTGTTCTCCTCAGGCTTTGACAGAATGCATTGTGGGAGCAATCTTCCCTGCATCAGTGTAAAGATGGATTGTTTGCAGCTTCTGAAAGTTTTTGAGCAAACCTGGTCTGACTTTACACTGCAGAAAGCACTTAGGGTGCTTTTACACAGCTGGTTTTCAGGCCAAGCATAGCAGTAGCAATGTCCAGAAAAGGCCTGGCAACAAATAGATTTAATAGCTTAAGTCTGTCATTACCTCTGACTCCAGCATTTTCTCTCTTCTCTTGAACAGTTGTGATCATTTGTGCTGTAGAAACAAGCAGTATTAAGAAGCATCTTAGCTGACAAGTTGTCTGCCTTATTGTATTGCAGAGATTTTTTGAAAACCTGAATCCAATGGGAAACAGCGTGGAGACAGAATTTACAGATTATCTGTTCAACAAGTCACTGGAGATAGAGCCACGGAATGTCAAGCCTCCTCCAAGATTTGTTAGTATTCGATTTTTGTATTTATTTTCCAAAAAGTGCTTACATTTTTCTTTCTTAGATGGCAGAAGTCATTTCAGATCTCTGACTTCATAACTCCAAAGCTACATTTAAGTGATCCCATGACCTTTTGATTTTAGTTGATATTTTCTGTCATTTCAGCCCAAGAAGTACAGCTACCCTCTCAAGTCCCCAGGTGTTCGTCCCTCTAATCCAAGGCCAGGTACCATGAGACATCCCACACCCCTGCAGCAGGAGCCAAGGAAAATCAGCTACAGCCGCATTCCAGAGAGCGAGACAGAAGCCACGGCATCTGCCCCAAACTCGCCCCGAACCCCACTGACCCCGCCCCCTGCTTCTGCCACTTCCAGCACCACCGACGCCTGCAGTGTGTTCGACTCGGACCCCTCCAGTCCTTTCCATACAAGTAGGTGCTCGCAGACAGCATGTGCCAGTCACATTTTGTGGTGTTAGGCAGAGGAAATCAGGTTTAGCCTTCTAAAGTGACTGTAAAAATCATTGCTTTTGTCTCCTTGCAGCATCAAAAACTTTTGGTATTTCTTACTCCCTTTTTCTTTAAAAAGTTTTTATTGTAAAGGAGAAACTGAAAATAATTAGGTGTGTTAAACAGGGACTGTTACAAGTCTTTGGAGGACCTGTCAAAACCAAAGGCAGAGGTAATCTCTAGGGCCCATATATGTCCCAAACAGACTTGTGAGATTTGCTGCCATATATATGTATGTGTGAATGTATTGGGTGACTATCTGATGGTGAACAGTGAGAATAAAAAATGTATCATTTGTGGATGCCTTATTCTGCTGCCTGCATTCAGAACTGATTTCAGTGTACATGGATGAAATTAATTCAGAACTTAAAATCAGCATTTGCTTGCTTTAAATCTATCAGGACATATCCACATCTATTTTTCTTCTGTCTTTCCCAACATACAAGGAAGATCATATTTTATGGTGTGCCCTCATTATTTAATAATGGATATAGGCTCCTTTCACATATGAGGATTTTCAGATGTTACTCCTGTGTTCATCTGGTTGCCACAAGGAGGTGAAATTACTTCCTAAAGGCAGAAGTTCCTTAGCAGAGCAGTGCCATTGCTGAGTATCCAAGCCAGGCCTTCGGAAATCCTCTGGAGAAGAAAGGCTTTCTTTGTTGTTGGGTCCATTGACTGCAGGTTTAGGATATTGTTTTAGTGCTGTTGTGACATAAGATCAAGTTTGTGGTGTGATTTTGGTCTCAAAGATTACTTAAGAGTTCAGGAGCTGATGGCCACAGAGCTCTTTGCAGCTCAGAAAAGCAGTTTATCTGGCAGCTGCAAGTTAGAGGCTTATTTCGTTGTCTTTATTTACCACTCCCTTGATTCATGATGCTTTTTATGAGCAATTGCTTTATTATTTATGGCACCTCTATTGGCAGCAATATTGAGCCAAAAGTTTATCAATTTTTTAATGTCCCTTAGGATCTGCTTCTGTGTCATCCATAAACTTTGCCAAAACTTCAGATGATGTTCCTGTCCCTCCTCCTGTTCCTCCACGAAGAAGACCAGAATCTGCCCCAGCTGAATCCTCCCCATCAAAAGTAAGCAGAAAATAAGTCATTTGTTTTTCTGGGAGAAGTGAGGCAGATGTGATAGAAAAGTAACTCTTAAAGACAGTGCAATTATTTTTTGAAGAATTGTATGTGAAAGAGTAAGCAGCCATGTATTTCAAGCCTTCACAGCTCTGCCTCGCTATGTCTTGATTTCAAACAAATGAAAACAGATGGGACCTAAATTTAGGGTTAGAAATGTCTCATCTACTGATGTGCTATGCTCAGGCCGTTGCATTGCCTGTGAGAACTTGAGGCTTCAGGCAGATGTTTCCATTAATTGTTCCAGAGTATCATTTTAGGATATATGAACAAGAGTAAGAACTGATGAACAGTAATGATGGAAAGTGCTGTACACAACTCTGTCCTCTGGAAAGTTTCACCAGAATATTTGACCCGGATGCTGTCGTGTTCAAGTGCTTGCTTTCCCCTCTTGCTTACCCATCCTGTCTGCCTGCCTGCTTAAGCCATTGCTACATATTCCTTTTGCATTTGTGTGGCAACTGGGGTCTGATCCAGCCTTTGTTGCAGACAGTATCAAATTTCACCTGATTTCAGTGGAAGCTCAATTGCGACTTCAGATTTGAAAATCCCACTCAAAATTACTTCAGAGCAGATATGTCTTTGAAGAGATCTTATAAGTGGCTCTTCAGCAGTTATTTTCAGACTACAGGCAACTGTTTTGTCAGTCAGCAGAATTCAACACATCACCAAAATGTATCTGAAATCCTGCCAAAATAGATTTGAAAACATTGTGTACGTGATAGGGTGTTGGAGGTCAGTTATCCTGTCACTATGGTCTGCAGCTTGGGAACTGTTCACTTCCATAATTCTGACTACTTAATTCCATCTTCTGAGCATAGTTTATTTTTTTCCCTGTTCAGCGTCATCAGCCTCTCCTTTTTCTCATTTTCTTGAAGAAATATCTGGTGTGTTAACCCACTCCAAGTGCTTGTTACTGGGGAGGTGGTGGAAGATATCCAAACCTTCCCAGCAAGCAGACCTGGAACTAGCATGGAAATTGTTGCTTTGACCATTCTTTGCCTTGCCCTTGTCCCTCTCTATGCATCTTCATTCCTTCCATCCTTGGCTGTTCACTCATGTGTTGCTGTACCCCTGCTAAGAGCAATCTGCAGTGCAGGAAGGGGCTTCTGTTTCACAGCAGGGTCCTGTGCTTTGCTGCCACTTTGGAATTTTACTGACTGAAATGTTTGTGTACCTCAGATTACTTCTGCACATCTGGACAACCCACCAGCAATCCCTCCTAGGCAGCCAACCTCTAAAGTGTATTCTCCAAGGTACTCAGTGCCTGATCGGACCTGCATCTCTGACTCCTGTGTTATCACTGCAAACCCTCCCGAGTTACCACCACGGGAACCTGTGCGAACTCCAGATGTTTTCTCTAGCTCACCACTACACCTCCAGCCTCCACCCCTGGGGAGAAAAAGTGAACTTGGTAACACCTTTTTCCCGAGCAGCCCCTGTCCATTCACACCTCCTCCCCCCCAGACACCTTCTCCACATGTAGCACGGAGGCACTTGCCATCACCGCCTTTGATACCGCAGGATGTGGACCTCCCTTCTGTTGCTGGACCACCTGTTCCTCCACGACAAAGCACTTCTCAACATATCCCAAAGCTTCCTCCAAAAACTTACAAAAGGGAGCACACGCACCCGTCAATGCATCGGGATGGGCCACCCTTGCTGGAGAATGCCCCCTCCTCCTGAACTGTCCCTTGCGCTGGGAGTCACATTTTCCTGGTGCTATGTCTGTTGCTGGCAATGGATGCACTGAACCTGGTGGTGTCAAGGAGTTGGGATGTGTATGCCAAACACTAAGAACTCTCCAATGT
This sequence comes from Buphagus erythrorhynchus, assembly GCA_013400855.1. Classification (NCBI taxonomy): domain Eukaryota; kingdom Metazoa; phylum Chordata; class Aves; order Passeriformes; family Sturnidae; genus Buphagus; species Buphagus erythrorhynchus. The sequence continues at coordinate 34,851 of VZTT01029687.1, read as the reverse complement.
GTTGGAAATGTAGTGTACAGAAATGGAATTGCAGAGACAGACTTTCTAGTGGAAAACCTGGTTAACTTGCTATTCTTGTTTTAGTATGCAGGACACTGTTCTAAAGTAATTGGACAGCTGATTGTACCAGAAAACAGTCTGGAGAGACTTCTTTGGCCAATGAGCAGAGACTGTGTTTGTGTAATGATCAATCATGTCCAGTACAGGAAGGAAAAACAGTCTTGTATCCATCAGTTCCATACAGTGGCACAGTTTTCGGAACGAAAACATTATGCACTTTTTTATATCTCAAACAGGGAACTTTATATCCTCCTTAGTTTTCCTTTGCTTTACTTTTCCCTGCTTTAAAATACCTTCCTAAAATTATGAGAAGGACTGTGAGGAAGATCTGTGGTACCTAACTGAGCTAGAATTAAGGCAAAGCACTGTATTGCGGTCCTGTTTACAAGTTGTTACAATGAGTAGTAGGGGGTACCTGGGCTTCACCAAAGAGGTACTTTATTATTATTTTCTGAAATACTGTGGTGCCAGTTCAAAATAAATTTTTGCCAGGAAGCATAATGTCTAATTATTGCTTTCTTTAGATAGAGCAGATGAAAGTCTTACATGATTGAGGTTACAGCGAATTTTTTTTTAAAAGCAGCACTATCATCTGAAGCAAATATACTACATTTAGAAGACTGTTAATCTCTGCTAGGTTATGTCATTCTTTTTAAGGTTTCCTGATAATCCATTTCATGGCTACTAGCTATTCTTTTTCAGTCATGCCATGAAAACAGTCACTTGTCAACTTCCATAGCTATTGTCTTGTTTTACTAACAATAGATTAATCAGCCTACATAGAATTGCCTTGCGGTTGCATAAATCGTGTGTATATAGTGAATGTTGCATAAATATACTTGCAGATTGTTTTTAATTTAATTGAAATAAAGATAAAGATATGTTTGGCTGACATACGTTAAATTATTACATGGACAAATGTTCAACTTAGTTTTTCAGTTAAGCACTGAGGGGGATAAAAGCCCATCTTGTAGTACATCTTTTTCCTAGTTCAGTGTACATGTTCTAGTAATACAAGACTAAAGAGGTGTTTTTGGCATGTTACAAAACAATAATTCAGGAGTATTTGAGAGGCTGGGTTACTCCCAAAGTGAATTATCATACTTTATGAAGTGTTTCCCACATCTTGTATGACACATGTTAGAAAAAAAATCAAACTTACATTAATCTTTACAGTGGCTTTCTCTGGCCAAAATACACATGACAAAACAGGAATGTTGTAAGTATTATGACATGGTTTATCCATAAACCTGTGTGCTGCTCTTTGACTCCAGACCAGACTGGGACAGTAATGGATGACACTTCTTGAAGAAAAGGAGCTCTGTAATGTCCTTTACAGTAGATATGTGAAGCATAAAGTGTCTAATCTTCAGTCCATATGGCTCATGGGGCAAGTAAAATTCCCTCACATTTCCTCTTTGGAAGAAGAACACATCTCAGGATCTTGGAAAGTTGTGTCTCTTAAAGATGGTGTCAGTTCAATGATGGCAGAAATCACCTTTTTTAATGCTTTCAGCAATGCCATTTGTCAGGGCCTTTTGATCCTTTAGTGTGGTCATTACATTCAGAAAGCATTTCATCAACAGGAATGGCAGTGTTCACCACAGTCAGATCTTGAAATTGTCAGTTGTATTCCTTCTTAGATGTCTTTAGCAATGTTGTTTTGAAACATTTTTTTCTGGCAGAAGAAAAACAAAGTGAAGATCTCAAAACCTTGGCTTCAGAGGACAACGTTATGTGGGAGCTTTATAAAAACTCAAGCCACAGGATGTATAGTTTAAGTTATGGATTCTTTGGATAAAAACACCATGATGGATATGCTGTTGGCAGTGTTACCTAAATTATTAGCTCCTCGGTGGGTTACCAGGAAAACTCCATAAATTGAGACTTTCTGATCCATATTTCTTTTTCAGCACACTTATCTATGCTGTTGTGCAGCTAAGGCAGAGCAGGCCACCCAGTGGTCAGGTTGCTTTGTCAGGAGAGACCTTGAATGGCTTCTGCTAATCACCAGATTTCCTAAATGTCAGTAGGTTTCTGCTTTCTTTTGTGAAATGGGGAATGCTGTTCCATGTTTGTGGTTGAGGATAAAAGTGCTTTCCTGGTGAGGTACTTGGACAACGGGTAACAATGGTCACCATGCAAGAACCTAAAGTAAACATTCTTTGGAGCCCAGAGGTCAGTCACGGTGCACAAATCATGGTGTTGACTTCGCTGCAAGCAGGAAGGACAAACCTGTAGCATTTAGGAGTTGAATACAACTGCTAAGCTACTGGTTTGTGTCATGGCAGCTCATGGTGTTGTTAATTTCTGAACTGGAATGGCTTCTTCTTTGGATCATGTTTGCATTAGTGACAATACTTTTTCACATAGAAAATGAAATCATTTTAATGATGCTCTGTCTCCTTGGTAAAATGACCCTGATTTGGTCTGGTGTGGCCTGAGGTGATGATGTGACCTGGACAATGAAATGTGGTTGTGTGGAGGCTTGGAGAGTTGCTGTATTAGTGTAGAGAGCTGATATATGGCTAAAAGTCAGCCAAAACCACTGTGAACTGTGCAGGCAGGGTTATGTAGCAGAACTTCATAGGTTTATAAGAAAGATGGGAACAACCTTTTTGGCAGGGCCTCTTGCAATAGGACAGAGAGTAATGGCTTTAAACTAAAGGAAGTTTTTTACAATGGGTGTGGTGAATGACTGGCACAGGTACCCCAGAGGCAGACTACCCTGGCACATTCAAGGTCAGGCTGGAAGACCTCTGAGCTCTAGGTGAAGATGTCCCTGCTCATTGCACGGGGTTGGACTAGATGGCCTTTAAAGGTTCCTTTCCAACCCAGACTGTTCCATGATTCTGTGGTGATTTTGCAGGTGCTGAGCATTTGCTTCTGTTCAGCTGCTGTGTGGAAAGTCGCTGTTGTGCTGCCTGGTGACCCCATGGTGACACTCCATTGTCATGGCAGTTCAGCAGCCCCTGCAACAAACTTGTCTGCTAATGGGGAATATTGTCTTCCTTCAGAGTTGATACCATGGAAGCATTGGAGTGCTCCATCCTCATTTTCCAGTGTGGGCAAACCTGCTGCTCTAATGTGCCTCTCTTAAATCAGGGAGGGAGAGGTCTGTCGCAGGAAGAGCATGCTAATACACTGGATTTAGATCCTTCAAGTTTTAGAGTGACATTGTGTGGTATTTATTTGTCTTTTATGTGTGTTTTAAATTAGATTTTTCCCAGTGATATCACTGGAAGTACCACTGTTGAACATAGTAGATTATTGTGCGTCATGGAAAAGATTTTTGAATGGTCATTTCTAAACCCAGACAATGCATAGGTGAAATCTTTCTTCGGGAGAGAAACCTGTGGCCTCACACAGGTGTAAAAACAAAAATGCTCTTATTTTGTAAATGCTATTCCTTATTTTCCATTAAAAAAACCCAAACCACCTTTAAATGCATTTTCTGTCCACTGAGAGCAAATTCACCTTTTGTGTTCAGTGGAAAATAGTGTATTATGAGGGAAACTAAGTAAAGAGTCAGGTTTTTTTCTTTACTTTCTAGCCAGCAAGTGTAAAATCCTATACTGGGTGGCTGAGAAGTTGAAAGGGGAAAATAAAATAAAAGCCCTTTTGCCAGATGCATGACAGTTTAGCTGCCAAGTGTGCAGAACATCTGTAATATTTTTTAAAAGAAGGTAAACAACGGTAGGTGATCAAGGGCACATGTTACTGGAATTGCTTTGAACAAGTTTGTTGCATCTATTCCAGAGTAATACTTTTTTGTTTTGACTCTAGGATGGCTGACTTAATCAGGGAGTGTAGCTATGGAGAGGTGTGGTCCAGAAGAGTCTAAGGAGATGAAGATCTGTCACAGCTGCAGCAACAAAAGGATCTTGACTAGAAGCCTGGCGAGTGACTCAGCTGAGTTCTGCATAAGAGTCTTAGAACCTCGTGTAGGGAACAGTCAGCTTGCATGGCTGGACTTGTAAGAATACAGGATTGTATAAGTAATGTTGCCTCAGAAAGGGACCAGAGAAACCTCTTTCTTTTAATGGATGCAACCTTCTGGTTGACTCAGTACAAGAGGCAACAGCATTATTTAAAGGCAACGTTTATTTGGCACAGGAAGAAAAATAATCCAGAGCACACATGTACACTAAAGATGGATTTGAAATGGATCCTGCTACAGGTTGTGCATGTGTGGTGCTGAGCATCATTCATTCATATTATTTACATTTGCAGAGTCTGAGCAGGTACAAGGACATCTCAAGTGGTAAGTATAGGCCTGGAAGTAAGAACTCAAAGAGAGTCAGGAAGAAATAACCATAAGTTCTGACTGTGCCTTAAATCACTAAAATAGAAGCTGAATCCACATGCATTTTACAAGCAAGGGTCTGCCTCTTTGGAAGGGTTTCCTCACCCAGGAGATGTTAGCAGGTAGGTTTTTTCCTTTGTCCTGTTTCTGTCCTTGTATCTGCTTGGCAAATATGAAAAGCAGGTTTGTTTTGTGAAGGATAAAAGTGTCATTACATACATGAGACCAAAACCACAAGAATCAGAGTCCTTGACAGCATCAGTGCATTACAATGGACACTTGTCCATAGTGATACAGCTCTGGTTCCATGGACAAACAAACAGTTCTGTCTGTGGCTGATTCCTGTGCAGAACAAATGGGCTTTGCCAATGCTTCAGTTACAAGTATCTGTCTCTTCCTATGTAATTTCATTCCTGGCCCTGCACAGTCTTAATAAAAGCTGCCACATCCTAGGAACTGTCTTTGTGATTCAGTGGCTGGTCAGCATGGAGCAGCCCTGACTGGAAAGGGACAGGGAATTTGTAATTTTATGAGGATATGAGGGAAAGGGAAGGAGATGGAAGGGGATTTTTTTTGCCATTAAAAGCCTTACATTAAAAAAAAATCTTCCCAGAGTAGTTTCCAAAAGCTAGGGGAGGAAAGTATGGTACTTTTTTCCTTTTTGTAAGGAGGAGAAGTGGATATTTGTTTCATTAAAATCTGTGGGAGAGGGACCAGCCCAAACATTTTAATCTTTGGAGTTTTGCTTGGTCACATTTTTGAAACGTTGGGAAAACTTTGATTGCAGTAAAGGATGGGCTTTGTCTGTCTGGATAGCCCTTTTCACACAGCCCTTTTCACCCTTTGCCTCCAGCAGAGGGGGAAAAGCAGGTGGTAGATGCAGGTTAGTCAACATTGGAGAGCTCTGGGCCCTGCATCTGCAGCAGGTATTGGTCACTGCTCTGGGCTCCCCTGTCCTGCTGCCACAGCCAGGAGAGCCATGCAGCATGGTGGATGCTCTTCCCTTGGCCCCGAAATCAGCCACCCTTGTGCTGACGCAGGGAGTCCCAAGCCCCCTGTGTCACAGTATTTCCCCCAAGGCATTGCTGTTGGCCCCATGGAGACAGTTCACAACTTTCTAAGGTGAAGCTGTCCTTTAGACAGACCAGTGTCACAGGCTTGTCAAAACAAGGTGATAAAACCACAGTTGCTCTTGAAACTGCCTTCAGAACATCCCAGCTCCAGGTGACAGCCGAGCTCACCAGTACTGCACTGGAAACACCACTGTGCCAGTGGTGCTCTTGGTACTGCTGTGTGACACAGGTATCACAGCAGAGTTTCTCTCAGTCTTCTGCAGAGATCAGAGTTCCTGAGGGTTTGTCATGTCCAGGTGTGAGAAGGGTGGCCTGTGTGTGGCCTTGTTGATCTGTCCTTGCACAAGAAGGAGGGCTATGACTTAACGTGGTGCACTATCGACTTTCCTGCCCTAGTGTCTCCATTTTTAGCTGGAAGAACTTTCCCAAAGCTGTACATGGTGGGGCTTGCGAGGGTGTCAGGCCAAAGAGTTAGCAAAGCATATTCCAGGTGTATTACAGACCAGGAGACAGGACACTGTTTGGCACTACCAGTGCCTGTATTGATCCACACTGGGGATAAGGTGCAGAAGATTGTTTCTTGTGGCAAGCCCTGGGCCCTGCCTGCATCACCTGCCTGGAGACATGGGCAATTCTGAGAGCAGAAGCAGTGATTCCTACAGCAGGATGCAATTCAGGAAAACAGCATTCACATAGGAGGTGAAATAGGATTTTGGGGAGTGATGGAAGTTCAAAAAAAAGGATGTTGCTGATTAGGCAGTGCAAGGCTCAGGTGCTTCAGCTGATGCTTCTGAGACCTCAAACCACCTGGGTAATGCGAGCTGGCCTCCTGGAATACATCTTTGATGGTGGGTTTTTTTGGAAAGCAGAGAAAAGGGAATTTTAGACTTCTGGCCAGGATGCCAGGGCTGCAAAAGGAACCTTTCTGTCGTGGGTGAGCCCAAATAAGACCTGCCTTGAGTTTGGAAGAGCAAAGATGTATGACAAATCAAGCAGTTTTGGGAGATGAGGGGGAGGAGAAGATATTGGGGTTTGGCCAGAGCTTTCCAAAACTGAGGAAAGTTCAGTCAGGTAGGGATGAAAGCTAGCAAGTTCCTGTGCTTATTGGACCTGCTGGTTGAGCTCCACTGCAACCCAAAGCCTGGCCCTGCCCTGTGCTAGAAAGAGCAGAATGCATTTGTAAGGCAGTTGTGAGAGTCTCCTCTCCCCCACCCTCCACCCTTTGTGTTAGTCAGGGGGATCCTGCAGCCTTGCTGTCTGTCTCCACCCTCGGGGACCTGGGGAAGAACTGCTGTGCTTTGGCTGTGGCCTGCCTTTCTTGGGGCTGCTTATTTCTTTTTGAAGAGCTTGCGGAAGGAGCTCCGGAACCCCCCCTTGGGCTCGTGCCGTGGGTTGTGGTCGCTGAAGGATGTTTGCTCATTGTCATCCTTCTGGCAGAACCTGGTGTTGTCTTCTGCATGGAGCTCCTAAAAGGGAAAAGACAATTTAACCAGCATTTGCAACCTCACATTCTTGTTCCCTTCTCTCTCTGTTTCTCTTTCTGTGCTAGGAGGGACCTGTTGGGTGAATGAGGTGCTGACAAGGCTGGGAAACAACACTGCAGAGAGCTTGTTGCTGGCTCTAAGGCTGAGGCAGTGACAGAGGAATAGAAGGATAAGCATTGTTAGAGGGAACTGGAGCCTTTCTTGCTAAGTTTTTTGTTTAGGAGAAGCTCACTAGCTTCTTTTGTCAGTGAGGGAGCAAGCCTGCTTGGGCAGTTGGAAGAACTTCCCGCCCTCTCCTTTCTCCACTGGGGCAGGGAGGCATCAGGCTTTGGAGCTATGATAAGGTGTGAAAGACTCTTCTGCTGGCTCTGCTGCTGCATGGTTGTATATCTGTGGGGCACAAGGCTTCATTAGCACACACACCTTGTGGTAAATGCCACTAAAAGATCTGCCTCTCTTTCAGGAGAGTGTGAAGCTCCTCTCAGCAAGACTCTGGACAAGACCCTTTTCTCCAATTCTGCCCACCACTGCCATGGTGATTTCCTTTGCACTGTAGGGGAGAACATGTCCTGCAGTTCTGGACAAGCTCCACATCTGCACCCTGCTGTGGGCCATAGTTTTGTACAGGTGAGTGCCAAAGAGTTCATAGGCCCCTTTCTCTGGGGTGGCTGTGTCCCCATGGCTCTTCTCCCTCTGCCTCATCTCCCCTGTTCAACCACCTACCACCTCCTTCACTCACTAGGCTTTTTTTTTTTTTTCTTTTCTTTTGAAGTTTCCTTGCTGCCTTTTTAGTCAGGCTGTTGGAACCTACCTCCCATCATCATTTGCATCTACAGTCTCCAATCTAAGCACCTCAGAGCACCCTTGGCTTCCACTTTTTTGGCTGTGACAGCCCAAAGGTGACTCTGAACAGTCACTGCAAACTACAGAAACATTGCTCCTGCAGGACCTGGTGTCCCTGAAGGGTTACAGTGCTGTTTGCCATGTCCCATCTGAGAGACAATTGCTGGGCTCTGACTGTTCTCACACAGACTTTGGCATGGGTCTGTACAATCCAGGCAACAAATACAGGTGAAACAAAACCTATGGACCAGATCCCTACTGGTGTAAATGGGCTGAGCTTGTCCAAGTCATGCTGGTTTACACTGGCGTGACTTACCCAGCACTCCTCACAGCATGTGGAAAGGCATCTGTTTAACTGGGTGCCAACCCACAACACTAATTTTGAACAGCTTTGTGTAAACTTTGTGACCTGCTCAGAACATTCACCTGAGGGGGAAGCTCAGTGACAGGTGGAGACACACAAGAGGCTACCTTGTCTCAAGGGTGTTCTAGCTCAGCCAGCTGTGCACCTCAACCCCGTGCTTGTCCTTGGGGAAGATGTGTGTGAAAACAAGCTGTCTTGACCCTCCCTTGGGCATGTACGTGCAGTTGAGGAGTTAGAATGTGTGGGCTTGAAAGCTGTTTTGGCATGTTCTACTCTAACTGTATCTCAGATCTTTCTCCTGCTGCTGAACCACCATGTGCCATTTTTTTTCCTCCTCCTATTTAAGCCTCCTTACTTCCAAAAAGCTCGGTTTTTCACCCGCTCCTCTCTGTGGGGGGAAGTAGCTCCTTTGGGAGCTTCGAGATGAGGCTGAGATCATGTGAGGCTGAACATTCCTGTCGTGCTTCTGCTGCAGACGGCTTCCACTGCTGCTCCGTGTGCTGTAGAGTCTGGTGCTCACACCCTCCGCGCTCCGTGGCAGCTCCTTCAGTGACCTGCTTAGCTGCTTCCCTTTGCTATGGAACATCTCACGCTTGTAGGTGCTGCTGCTCACGGGAGTGCAGCTCTTAGGCAGTGGCTGCAAAGCATGGTCTGTCCTCTCTGGTTCTGATGTGAAGTTCACAGGCCTAAGGAAGCAAATATCCAAGCTGGACTCAGAAGAGGCCGGGGAGCAGTTCTCAAAGACAGTGAGGTTTTGGAAGGTGTCATCTTCGTAGGGACCTGGCATGGTGAAAACCTCCCCAGGGTAGTCAAACTCTTCGTAGCTTGGTGCAAAGTTCCTGGCATCCTGCAGCAGTTCCACAGAGGTTCTGATGGCTCTCTCAGTGTTCCCCACTGCGTCAGCCGGTGGTGCTTCATACTCCATTTCGGGGATGGACTGCAAGGGGGCTGTCAAGGCCTTGAGCTCCTGCTCTGTCAGCTGAGAGGAGGCAAGGATGTTCTCTGGCCTCTCGTGTTTTCTGCTTTCCATCTCCCAGTCAGGGGGCTTTACAGCCTGGATGTTCTCCATAACAGCTGGCTGGGGTTTCTTCATCTGCGGCATCAAATGCCTTAAAAATAAAAACCAAACCAAAACAAAAAAAACAGACGGAACTGGAATACTAAAGGATAACAGAGACAGCATGACAAATCCCCCCCACACACTCCCTCACTCCCTCAGCCCTATTATGTTGATTTTATGGCCAAAAGTTACTCTCCTATCTTGGAGAACAGTAACAGCGGTGTCTCTTACAGAAATTGCCTGGCTGTTAGGAGGACCAAACTTGGAGAGACAGAACTGCTTATCCAGTAGCTTTGGCTGATTTTTATATTCTACAGCATGAAATGAATAGAAACTGAGATGAGAAGCCAGTTGCTCCATCTCTCTCCTGTTCATCTGCAGTTTAGATTTTAACTTTCCTTCTCTCTCTGTAATGTAGGAGCTGTGCCTCACTTTCCTGTGGTCTGGTTGTCTTTTCAGGTGGACTGAGTTTCTCTCTTGGGTAAAGTGACTCTGTCCTCAAAATGTGTCAGGAGTACTTGGAGGGCTCCTACCCTCCTTGTGTTCCAGCTGAGTCTTCAGTTCAGGATGAATGTGGGGGTGGTGCCAGCTGAGGCTACCAAGGTGGAGGCCTGGAGCAAACTGTTTGTGAGAGGAGGAAGATTGGTTTGGGCAGTCTGGGGAGAAGGAGGCTAAGGACTGACCTATACCACTGCTAACAGAGTGGACTGGGAATGATGCAGCCAAACTCTTGTTAGTATTAAATGAGATAAGAAAGCACAATGGTCACAAATTGCTGGCATAAGAATAAAGCTAAGTCTATCATGCTTCTCTGATCATCATCTCATTTGGTACCTGTCAGGCTGGAAATAGCCAAAGGGGAACCATATGAGGAGTGACTGAGGTCACTTGGTCTGTTCAGCCTGGAGGAGACTGAGGGGAGACCTCAATGCAGTTTTTAGCTTCCTTATGAGGGACAGCAGAGGGACAGGCACTGATCTCTTCTCCCTGGTGACCAGTGACAGGACCTGAGGGAATGGCCTGGAGTTGTGTCAGGGGAGGTTTAGTTGAATATTAGGAAAAGGTTCTTCACCCAGAGGATGGTTGGGCACTGAACAGGCTCCCTAGGGCAATGGTTACAGCACCAAGCCTGACAGAGTTCAAGAGATGTTTGTACAGTGCTCTCAGGCACTTGGTGTGACTCTTGAGGATGGTTCTGTGCAGGGCCAGGAGTTGGACTCAATGATTCTTGTCCTTTCCAACTCAGAATATTTTGTGATTCTGTGAAGATTTCCAGGTGCTACCAGTAGCCCTGTTTGTCTTGACTTAGTCTTGTGTCTTTTTGAACCCATTTTATACTTGTATCTTGTGATAGTGAATCACATCGTTCAATTATGTGCTATGTGGAAAAGTATTTTTTTTCCTGCTCTGAAATCTTGGTCTTATTTCCCAGCTCTTGTAATGTTGACAGTGAATAATGCAGAGTGTTACTGTGCACACCACTGTCAGGCCTAAACAAATTCTTGTCCTCCCTGACATACTGCCTTAGCAGGCAGCCCTGGGTAGAGCTCTGAAACATTCCTGCTTGTAAACCACATGGTAGGAGATAGCAGGATGGAGCCAGCCCTTCATCTCTCTATCCATATACAGGGAGTGGTTTTGGAAATGACAGCCTGTAGCTGCCTGGTGTCAGTGGCATGGTGTGGCTGAGGAGAGAGTTTTCAGCCTACTTTGAAAGCTGCCCACAAGGACAACAGGCTTACGGGGTGGTTGTGCCAGAGGAAGGTGCTGCTGGGAATGACTGTATGGCCTCTTCAGTGTGGATCCCACTATCCCGCATTGATGCTGCACTGGGTGTTGGAGAAACCTCCTGGCTTGTACACTGGGAGGTGAGACCTTTGTACAGCTTGACCAGAGATGACCTGAGGGAGGAGAAATCCATCGTCGGGCTAAGAAATAAGGCAGGGAATGAGCACAAGCATGTAGAATCACAGAAAACAGGACTGGGAGTGACCTTATTATTCCCATTCACCTCTGCCCACCCCAAGGAAGAGCCTGTTCCACCTAGTCTGCTCCAGCCAGCAGGGCATCCTGCTTTCTGTGGTGTTTTTAACACCTCTACTGATAGCAGTCCCTCCCCAGCAATCTGCTCCAGCCCTTTAACACCCTCCATACTTGGAAGCTTCCCTTGAAATTTGGTCTTGTCCTACTCCTCAGGTAAATCATCACAAGGAGCAAAGGCAACCAGATTCTGATTTTAGTAAAAAGCCTTGATTTCAAGGAATTGTTCTGAACTGCAACTTGAGAATCTAGATTCAGGGTAATTTCTGTCATAGTTCATCTCAAACAGGTTATGAGAGGCTTTTGTTTCTCCCACCTCCTCCCCCAGTAAAATAAGATAACACCATTCTTTTGGAGTCTCAGCCCATAAGGGAAACAGTCCTCACCCTCACCAGGGCCAGGAGCTGAGCTGCCAGAGCTAAATCCCCGTGTGTTTTCCCACTGGGGAGTGACTTTGCCATCAGCTTAAGGAATCAAATGATCCCATGAAACATGAGGCTGCTATGTTTAGAAGGATTTAGAAGTGATTTTTCTTTTGCTCTCAGAGTTAGGAAGAAGGGCCCACCCCAAATCTGACCTCAGTTTGGAGGGCAAGTGCCAACAGTTGTTCTCCAGCATTCAGATGCAAAGGGCTTTGTTTTATTTCAACAGAACAATGTTCCTGTTGATCTTGCCTGGACCTAAATCTCGTGTTTGCCAGGCCTCCCCCACCCCTCCCTTCCCTGGTGACAGAAATGAGCTGATGTTGTGCTTACTTCTTCAGCTTTTTCCTCTTCTGTATCAGCAGGTCTTCATTGCATTGGAAGAGGAGGCTGTAGTGTGAGATGAAAACCCGGAGGCGCTGCACACACACCAGCAGCAGGTAATAGTCAGGGTGCTCTTGCTCCGTGAACTTCAGGACATTCTGAGGCACAGAGGAGAGCAGGCTGTTTGGAGGCTGTCCTGACCCTTTCTGGGGAGAAGGCACTATTGGAACAATGGATTAGGGCTCTGGAGTGCTCATGGCACTGCCCTGGGGGAGCTTTTCTAGGCACCATGAGTTTCTGAGGGACTGGGATGGGGCCTGCCTCCCACTAGTCCAGTGCAAATTCACAAGGAACCACTGTAAATGTAATCATGGGATGTGTGGGTGATGCACTGGTTGAGTTTAGCTTTGGGTGAATAAACCAATATTTTGATTTTCTAGGGCTTGCTTTCTGTGTATTTGCCTTGTCTGAAATGTTTCAGTACAATTCAGATAAGCCTTCTGTGAACCAGAACTCTTTTTATCAGCCATCTCTCTGTAGGACAGGTTGTTGGGCCCTAGGAGCCCTCTCAGATGTGTCCCATCTCTGGCCTCTTGTTTTCCCAGAGCAGCAGACAGCAGAGCCTTTGGCTTCTCAGGGGACAAAAGCTGTTTCTGTCAGCTCAATTGGAGAAACTGGCAAATATAAGCAAGCCTCATGGGAAAAAGATGAAACTTAACCTATTGTTAGCTGGCTTTCCCTTTCGATTTTTTTTTCTTCAGAGAACCCACTGGGTTTGTCAGGACCATGTACCTGTACAGGCCCAAATACCAGCTCTGACTTAAAAGTTGCCTGATGTGATAAGAGTTCAACAACACAGTTTCCATCCTGGGGCCCTACCTGTAGATGAATAAGGTATTCAGGGATTCGCTGGACTATATGAAAGAAAAGAATGTAGAGATCAGACTTGATTTCTTCTTCTACCTGAAATAGAGAAAGTGACTTAAGAGTCTTTTCCACCCATAAAACACGTCTCCTTCCAGATGGTTCTGTAGTTTAATGAGTAGTTATGCTGTAAGGAGCTACAACAGTTCACAGGGGCACACCAGACATTTAGGTTGGGGTTTATCTACAAGGGACACTCAGCCTAATTAATTAGGGGAGCACGTGGAAAGTGCACTAGTTAAGTTTCAGTGAAACCCCAAGAAGACACTGTTGTTCAGAATGAAGTTCTTAGTTTAGGCTCAAATTAATTGAACAAAATGAGATTGACCTCTAAATTAAAATATCTTGGTAGCAAGCAAATGTGGTTCAGTTTTGCACTTTAAACTACCTTAATATTTAACTTTTCAAGTTTAAACCAAGAATCCAGGACCAAATAGCTGAAGCTGAAAGTGAAGACTTTTCTCTACAAAGGACTCGATCGTTCTGTTTGGATGAGACCTCCATTTTCCAGAAGCCATTTCCTGGAAAAGGTCTGGATAGCATGTGCATAGGCAAGCTTCTGGGAGGTTTAGTCTGAGACATTGTTTCATGCCACAGCAGAAAAACAGCTTTGGTTTCAGACAATGAGGAAGGTGTTAAAGCTGTCTTTTGTAGGTGCCTGTCAGCCATGGCAACCTCCAAGAAACAGAACAAGTGGATTGGCAGGAGAGTCCTATCATGGGTAAGCAGAACAGGAAGAGATCCAGGCTTGCATGTTGCCATTATGTGTCTGGGAAGCAGGCAGGAAGTTTACCTCCTTCAGGATCACCACGTGGATCAGAGAGATGCATTCTGGCAGGTCCCTCAGGTAAGCAACGTAGTAGTCCAAAAAATTATTCTTACAAAAGAGAAGGAGAAAAGAACAAACAAACTTAACAGAGATTTTTGGTCACAGAGCCAGCCAAACTTTTGATTCCCCACCTGCTGGAAGGTCACTGCTGGAAGGTCACCAGTGCAGCAGAGCTGCTATTTCATTCCTTCAGGGCTTGGAACTTCTCAGAAAAGTCTGTTTTATAAAATGTGTTCAGCTGTTGAGCACAGTGTGTAAAGCTTTACTGCAGGTGGGTAGGGATAGAGAGGCTGGGCAGTAAGAAGCTCTTTTTATCTAAGACTCTTAAAAAAGTATCAGATGAGTTTTTACACATCCTTGCTGCTCACCTGGGCAACAGAAGTGGGTGCAACAAACCATGTGGGCCTCTACCTGCCCACCTGCTTGTCAAAACTCTGAGCAAGCTGTTTTGGGGCATGGGAGCATCAGAACCACTCTCTTTTCACACCCTCACTGGAAATGTAGCCATTCGAGCTGCCAAGGCTCATGTGTGGCTCCTGCAAGCAGGTCTGGGTCTCATGTAGTTTATGGACCTGTGCTATGAGGCTGTTGGCCCACAGGTGAGTGTAGCATGTGGGATCCCTGAACAACAAAGGGGCTGTTTGCCCCAGGACTGTGCTCCAAGGGGGCTTGCTGAAAGGCCTTACCCTTCAGACCACAGCTGCACAGCACAGCCCCTCTGTTCACAGTGTCTCGGCCCACGTATGCCTCAACAAAACGTCATGAATCATGACAAGATTCTGGTCTTTAACAAAATTATAAGGTCTTTAACATACCTCATCATTTGTCAGCTTCAGGAAGATGTCTCCTAGGATCCCTTGTCGTGGCCAGCTGAGGACTCGCTCCTGGAGAGCGTGCAGTAAATCCACATGCTGCTGCACCAGGAATCGCAAAGAGTTGGGGAAAAAGCTAATGGGAAACAAAATCAGACTGGTTACACAGAGCAAAACCTCACCCCTAGTATGAATACTGCTGAAGTGGGCATTCCTGAGTGGTCAGCACAGCCTTTCACATGTAATATTGACTAGACCCATTATTGCTGCTATAGTGCAGGTGTTATTAATTCCTGTAATATTAATATTAATTAATATTAATTAATTAACTCCTATTAACTTCTGCTCCAGTTGGAGCCCAGGCTGCATTAGAGGGTCCTGTTTTGGCTGCTGTGTACATGCAAGTACCCTCTCCAGCTGGCTATTAATAAAGTATTTTGAAAGCTCCTTAGGCTTTCCTTGCAATGCATTGAGTAGCTGACCAGAATTAGCAGCACTAAAAACCCCCAGGCAATGCTGCTCTGGCTGACGATGCAGGACCATGGTCCTGAGCCATTCCATTGAGAGCTTGGAGAAGAACTCCCCAGCTTTCTGTGTTGTCCCATTTGCCAGGCCCTTTCATGAGACAACCCATTGATGCAGACCCGGTCAAAATGTGCTACTGCCTTTCTGCCACTTCATGTTGATTTCACCCAGAATCAGAGTGAAGATGGTGGACAAGATGCAAGGGACAGGCAGGAACATCTTTAATGACTGCAAAAGCCTCCCAGTACCTCCAGTTTTCAACTAGAAATAAACTAAGTGCTCAAAGATCTCTGTGTGGATGTAAGAAGTCTGTGAGGGGACAATGCAGAAGTAATATTGACTGAAGAAAACTCCCCAAAAGACAGAGAGCACATTACATTAAATACCTTCTCTCTTTGGTGCTTCTTTTCACATCTGGCCCTTGCAGCGTGGCCTTGATCTTCAGGATTAAGGAAAGGTTGATGACGTACTTCCTTTCTGACTCCAGCAGCTCCAAGGCGATGTTCTGCCTTTTGGCTTCCAGAAGATAATGGTTAAGTTTAAAAATGAGAAAACACTGACCTCAAAGACAGCTGCATATTAAACTGGTGAAGTGATCATGAAAGGAGAAACTTGTTAAAAATTATGTCAATGTCTCATCTTTTTGTGTCTTCTTTAGCCAAAATGTAAAACTCCAGCCTCCTGCCCAGATATGACTAGAGCCACAGTTTGCCAAAAAAGCTCTAAAGCAAGTGTGTTTTTCCCTATGAATATGAATTTTTTCTAAGAATAACAAAACAAGTAATCAAAGGCACAACAATTCATATCAGGGTTTCCCGTCCTGAAGAATCCCTGCAGAATGAGAAGTTGTATTTTTCACCCACTTAAGTAACTACACTGCTGCAATCCCATCAGTACTTAGAACCTGACAGGTCTTGGAAAGGAGGAGGGCTGTCCTGGGTACAGAGTAGTTCTGTCAGTCACACAGCCCAGCAAATACAAAGGCCAGAGGTCTCAGAGTGTGAGGCCCTGAAAGATTCCCCCCTAGCAGCAGAAACTGGCCTGTGTGTCTCCCTCCATGGATGCTGATCACCAGCCAGTTCTCACTAGTCATGGATACAGTGTTGAGCCTCTCTAGCCAGAGTTTTCTACTCCTTACCAGCCAAAGAGGGTTCACATATTATATTGTCTGCTGAGCTGTATCTGCTTTGGCCCATGTCTTTCCCTCTCTCTGGTTGCTCTTTGGAAATGTATTCATCTCCCCAGTCCTTGGTGTCCTTGGGCTGCTTCCATACTGTTGATGGCAGATGCATTTTCGACTGCCCCTCTGTTGCCAGGGAAGGCTTGAGGCTGTCATCTGTCTCTATGGCTGCTCCTGCAATGATAAACAGGTCTATGGACTCTGACATCTCAGCATGTCTCTGACAGGTTATGCTGCAGCAGGCAGCTAAGCTGTGTTTCCATCCATTTGAAGCACTGGAATGTGAATTTGGAGCATTCTTTGTGCTTCGCAAGGGCTGTAGCCTTGTAGAGTTAATTTACAAAGGAAGCGCAGTTGGTGGGCTCTTCAGCAGAACAAGGTTTGCACTCTTCCAGCGTTAATTTTCAAGCCAAGTAAGATCCAAAATTAGACATACGTTAGAGAAGAAGAAACATTATCTCTTCCCAAGTGGGAGAAGTGGTGCTCTCACTATTCTTTGTCACATCAGGAAGCTTAAATTCTTCCTTTCTGTAAAAGCACTTAGAATCTAGGAAAGCAACAGCAGAAAGGCTTTCTCTGCCAAATTCTTGGCGCTGATCATCAGTGACACTTCAGGGACACAGGTTTGCCCTCATAGCTCAACTGCAAGTAGGAAAATGGAGGTACAGGGCAGAGTGAAAGACATCCCTGTGAAATGCCTTTCATGAAAGCATTTCTTTAGTGCAGTAAAGCAAGCATGCTAACTGAATCATACTGCTGTCTTTTGATGTTTGATATTTTCTTACCTGGGCCTGCTATGACTTTCACACCTCCTTCTCCCATGGGCATGATCCTGGTGTCAGACACTGTTGAAGAACAAAGGGAACTTTAACAACAGAAGGCAACTGTAGAGCTTGCTTCTTCCTGCCAGGCCCTCTCAGTAGGGTTAAATCCTCCAGTCTTTCACAGTTTTGCTATGAAAACACCCCTGTTGGACTCTCCAGTAGGGAGGATCTTTACTACTGTGCTCTTGTGACAGTCTGTGTTTCAGTAGCACTTGCAGGCAGATAATGTGGGGTCCCAGCTGTGCTCAGTGCTTTGTGACTGCAGAGGAATGTGAGCAGTCTTGGCTTCTCCTGGCATGCCAGTGCATATTGGGTAGAAGATATTCCACACAGAACAAAGAGAATGGAGACCTGACACAGAGACAGGCTTGCATTTTGAGTGGAAAGGAGCTTATTGAAGAGAAGAGGGATGAGACTGGAAAGAAAGGAGCAGTGGGAGAAGTGGGTGAGAAAGGTGGCTGTGCAAGAGGGACGTGAGGAAGAGGGCTAACACACCACCTCAGAGCGTAGAGCAGAGGAGGGCCATGACTAGCAGGTTCTGAGCAAAACAGAGTAGAAAACAGCACATGGTTTTCATCTAATCTCTGCCTTTGTTGACATTTTAAATGAATATGTCTTTATTATCTTCCTGTCTGAAAAGCAAGAGAGTGATAGAACAGTTTAGACCCTCAAACTTAATTATAAAATGAAAGGCTTTGGTCCATCACCTTTTCTTTGATTCCAGCTTCCAAGTGTTTGGCAGTTGAAAGTATTTTCCTCATCAAGGCGTGATCCTCCTTCCTGTGCCCTCCTCCCTCACACAGAAACAAAACCAGGATTTTTATCAAGAGCCCCCATGTGGTTCTGTATCTGTGCCACTGGCACTACAGGAATGAAGATCCAGCCTGCATCCCTCTCCTTGGAGGAGGCAAGAAATGGCTGTTGGGACAGTGCTCGCAAAGCAAATACTTCCTGAACCCAGGTTACCCCAGTGATCTTTTTCTGTTTTCCCTGAGGAAGGCACTGCATTTGCCTATTCTGTTTCCTACCTTTTTCATAAGTCACGTTGTGTAAAAGACTCGTAAAATCTTCATTAATCAGCACAGGTTCTGGGAGGTTGATGGATCGAAATGGGCTACCCTGGAGAGGTGTTGGCACTGTCTGTGACCCGTGGTCATCCTTCTGTGCTCTTCTGCACAAACACAAAGAACAAGGTGGTTGGAAAGTCTGAATGCTACAGGTGAAGCTCCTACACTACATTTGGGGCCAACACTGTCAGAAATAGGGCAACTCTAGCAGAGACCAGGAAAGGAGCTGGCTTTGATGGAACTGACAATTCATGAACTATGTTCTGGAAATAACTTCAAGTGGCTGTAGGAGAAGGTTATTTCAGATCTATTCTTTTGCACAGCATATTTCATCTAATTAAATAGCTTAATTAGCTGAGGGCCTAGCCTAGATTTGCAAAGTTTTTGCATCAAGGCAGCTGTATAGACTCATGATCAAAACTCTGTTTTCAGAAGGAGGCTAATTAGGGCCAGGCTGGACAACCATCTGCTTCATCACAGCATCACTGTGGCCCAGCAGTGTGCAAACATTCTCTGACTCTGCTCAGAGGAGAACTGACTGGTGACAGGAAAGCAGAACATGACTGCACCATCAGGAGGCCATTGATTCCTGCAAGCTTGGAAGGGGAAATTGCAATGCTGTTGTCTGAATGGTGGAGTCTTCTGACTTTCAACAGCCCCAGCATGTCTTTAGTGGGTGTCTGTTCCATCAAGCCCTGGTTCTCCAGGGAGCTGCTGGGGGGTGTTTTGCTGTTGGAATCACAGTGAGGTTTTTGCATTTTTCTTCTGTCTTTGCTCTGTGGGGTGTGTGTCTAAAAGCCTGGAGTGACTGAAGTATTTCTGGTCATAAATAGGATTGATACACATGTCCAGCCAGGAAAAAAAATTAGAAATTATGCTATACAGAAAGGAACAAAAAGAACACCACTGCTAATTAGCATTTTCAGCACCCTGGAGTTTGGGCCCTTACTTAGCTTTCATTTTCCGTGATTCCCGCCGCTTCTCTTGCTGCAGTTGCTCAATTTTCTGTTGCATTTCCTCCTGCTTGGCACTGATTTCTTCAATCATTGACTTTGCATCACTGAGCTCCTCCTAGAAACAGGCAAAAGCACGCCATTCCCAGGGTGTCCATCAGCCTTATGTGGCACAGCTCTGAAAGCTGGCTGGTGTGCACAGAAGGTGCTTCAGGGTGTGTGGGGAGTGGCTCTGCGATTAGACACTCTTCCTTTGCAAATCCAGGATGTGTCACACATGCCATGCACAATGTGGTCATCCTTAATTCTACAGGCAACTCACCCAAGCCAGTGTGGTGTCACATGATCAAGGCACTGGAGGGAGATGAGATTCAGGGCATCCACCACCAGCTGAAAGCACTGGGAGGGCTCCTGCCCTTGATGGCATTTGGAGGTGGACCTTAGGGAGCACATTTCCCTCTGCAGTTTCCCAGCATGTGTATTCACATGTTGCACTTGGTTCAGATCCCAGTGTGAGCACTCACATGTATAAGCTTTTGCCAATCAGGCCATGGATCTGCCCTTTTAGCCTGGTTTCCTAAGGAAATGAGGCCCTCCATATCCTCTCTGTCCATCCTCCCTCAAGCAGTTTCTGCCAAGCCTTACTAAGATGTAGAGCTCAGATGCATGAAGTTCCTGCAGGTTTCATGAATGTGAGCAGCAGGATTGAGGAGAAATATTCAAGAGTTTCATGTAAACCAAAGGATTTTCCCCAAGCAAGGAGGTGGCTTCACTGGGAGCTCAATGTTTGAATAGCCAACATGGGCATGAGGCAGAGAGAGAGCAGCCTTTGCCCCTTCTGTTGCTTGCATAGTTCTTTGTATCTGCATTTTAAATCCCCTTTTCCCCTATGACAATGTCCTGGGTTACCATGTGTCTGGTTGCTCTGAGACCTAACCTGTATGCCCTTGTCCTTTTTGTTGTCGCCCTTGCTCGTCTGGCACCAAGGGCTCCTTTTGCCTGGTGCCATCTGTCTCCCTGACACAGGGTTAGCAATGGGCTTTTTCAGTAAGCTTTAACTTCACAAGGTATAATTGACTCAACAAAACCCCATGGGGAAAATTTGCAATAAAAACAATAAAAGAGTTCCTCTGCCTGCCTTGTCATCTACTTTCTGCATGGAGACACTGGCTGGTCTAAAGTGTACATCAAGCCTTCTTGCTAGGCTGTCTCTCCAGCACTTTGTCCTCTTGGGCCAGATCAAACCAGGCAGCACTTCCTCCCAGCCATATGGGAATGCGACTTCAAAAGGCTTTAGGGTTTTGTGTTAATTTGCTGCTCCCTGGTGGCTTTGGTTCCTGCAGGAAATACAGGAGACCTGACCCAGGGAGATTTGTGGGACAGTGGCCCAGCAGTAGCCTATGAACAGCCATAAACCCATGGCATATGCAGCCCAGAGCTTGTGCCCAGGTAATTCAGCACTGCCTCATGGCCAGTCAAGAAGGCTAAATAGGCCAGAGTATGGGTTACTTCTGAGTTGGAGCAGTCAGAGGAGGCCCAAAGCCAAAGGAAGTACCCAGGTGTACTTGTATGAAAACAATTGCCTGCTCCTTTTCTTTGCAAACAGGAAGTATTGATGGAGGCAGAGGAATGCTTCCCTCTGCCACACAAGCTGACATGGAATGTATGCAGCCTCCCCACAGGTCACACTCCTACCTTAAATGTGTTGAGGGAATTCTTCATCTCAGCCACCTTCTCTTCCATGGCACAGCGGCAGCTCTTGACCTTCTCTTCCAGGGCATACTCTCCATGCTGGATGCGTGACAGCTCCTGCATTGCTTCTGTGAAACCTGCCTTCAGCTCAGAGGCTAATGCCTGCAACTACAGCAACCATAAACACGGTGGGTTCAGTCCCTCCTCCCAGACTCAGGTGTTTGTGTCCCCGAGAGTCACAAAGGCTCAGTGTAACCTATCCTTAAGGTGCTGTTCTCTTTCTCCTCCTCCTTTCGTGCCTGGGAAACATGGGGAGAGGTTTGGCTCCTGCTACAGCCTCGGTACAGAGTAGGAGGTGTTTGTCTTGGGCAATCAATATACCCCATTTTTAGACTTTTTTTAAAAACCTTTTTGAGCTTTTCCAGGCTCCCTGGCAGTTTGCAGCCTGTCAGCCTGTAGTAGGAGAGGACAGCCTGAAACATGCCAAGAAGGTTTGCAGTCACAGCAGCCAGATTATTAATCTCCAAAGCAGCTCAGCAATCAAGAACGTGTCCGGTTTTGAGCAGGTCCTCCTCCCACACATGCTTGTGGGGCTGCTACTCTCCCCACACAGGTCTAACCCCTTGCTCTCCAAGAAGCTCTGTCCTTTGCCACAGGCCCTTTCCATAGAAGGAGGCAGCTCTAACTTGTGCTGGGGAGGGAACAGGAGTTTTTCCCCTAGCATACAGTGGCGCTGTGCCCACTCTCTGTTCTCTGTCCCTAGAGGCCCTGGTGCTGCTGGAAGAGCTCACTACCTAAGCTGGAGGCAGCCAGTGATAGCCGGGTGAAGCAAGAGATGGACTGGGGCAAGCCAGGCTGGCAGAGCAAGCAGACAAGGCAGGTGTGGAGGTGGGCAGTGAGGGGGGGGATCAGCAGCTGGTGGAGAGCTAAGCAGGGAGCGCCCTCTTGGGAGCAGCTCGGGATGGTGACCCTGGACTCTGCCCCCACTGCTGTGAGCAAGACGCTCGTCCTGCCTGCACAAAGCCCACAGCGAGGTCGCGGCCCAAGGTGCTTCGCACAGAGGTTTTTACCTTTACCACAGAAATTCGGCCTAACATCTGGTTATAAACTGAGTCCAAAACGGGAGCACTGGTGGTAAGCAGAGAGCTGGGAACTCAGGCGCTTGAGTCCTGCAAATGGAGCAGAGATGGCTTCCGATACCTTGGGGCAATGGCATGCACCAGCCTCCTCTGGTCAAGACTGGCAGTGTCTTTACAGAGGATGTCTGCCTGCCATCCCCACTCCTACCCCAGCACTCACCCCACAGCTCCCACTCTGATCTATCTGGACACACATTTCCAGAGTGCCTGGGTAGGAGGAGTGGGACTGACAGGAACCGCAGCCACTGGGACAGTGCAGAGGAGAGCAGGAGGCTGAGGACATCTTCCCTCATCAGGATGACAACCCTGAGTCCCCAAGCCAGCTGGAGCTCCAGACTCCTTGGAACAACCCTTTCCCCCACCCCTCCTGGCCACAGTGTCACCCTGTGACCTGTGAATGTAGCCTGAAGGGTTAGAGGGGGTGCTTAGGGCAGATAATGACCACACTACTTCTGGTATCTCAGCCCAAATGGTCATGGCATCGTCAGACATGCTAACATATGTGCCTGGAGAAGGAGGAGGGAGGGTTATAAAGGACTGTGACTGCAAAATGTTAATATTCCCATCCCTGCTCACAGGTGCTTGACACATTTGCCCCCTGAGCTGACATGGCCAAGGCACAGTCTGTCTGCCAGCCTGCATCAGGGCTGGGCATCACACAGTGCCCTCCAAGTGAAGAGTTGATTTGCTAAATCTGTCCCTTCCAACTGGAATATGCTGTTCCATTCTAACCTATGCTATCACTTTTAGAGATCTGCTTCAGGATGGAGATATCACAGCCCCAAGTCTTGCTCGCAGTGGAGCAGTCCCGGAGCTGGCCCTGGAGATAACATGGTCTGGGAAGAATAAGCCAAAAATAAAATGTTTCTGCCCACAAGCCTGGCCATCTCCTCCTCAGATGCTTCCAGAAAGGGGGTAAACTACACAGATCCTTTGAAGGGTATAGGGATGGGAATCATTGCTGACCTTCAGGTTTCAGAGTAAGAAACTGCAAGGCATCAGCAAAAATAGACTGCTGCAGACTTTGATGTCCATGTGCACTGAAACACTCTATGAAAGCAGAAGTCAGTCAACAAAAGGAAAGATTTGGATTAGAGGCTGGACAAAATATCCTCTGCATCTAAGAGCAGACAGTGACCTGCTATTTTGGGATTCACTGTTGACCAATCTCTGCTTTTCTGGTGACAGTGCTAGCTTTCTTTGTGTGTCCATCTCAGTGTTCCAGAGCCCAGCCTGTCTGTCTTGCCCCATATATCCTTCCTCAGCCCCATGCAGCTTGCAGTGGCTGTTTCAGACACTGAAATGCATCCTTGTGTTGCTGCTTGAGGGATGAATGCAGCCAGAAACACCAACCAGCCACAGAGCTTGTATGATGGAACAAGAAGTGCTGAAACCTTGAGCAGGTCAGGGTTAGCATAGAGAGGAATTACATTCTTGTTGCATTGGATGCAAGGTTGATCCAAAATAAGTGAGGTGGTACAGGAACAGTATGTTATCTTTAAACTCTTGCCAAGCATGGTGTGTAGCTATGGATTTTAGTTTGAGCTCATTTCTAAAAGCAAGCTTTAGAAAACCATCCTTTAAATCCCATAAGCTGTTAAAACAGATGGAAGCTATTGAAGTATCAGGCCCTGCCCATGTCTTGCCCAAGTTACAGGGCTCTGTCTCCTCAAGGATAGCGTACGTCTACAGGACCAGAGAGGTACTTCACAGGTTTGTGACCCTCTGGAAAGTCAAGTCAATTCTGTGTTTCTAAAGTTTCTAAGTGCAACACATACCAAAAAAGACAGATTTTGTAATACAGCAACAGTATTACAGTAAACTGTAATGTGTTGCCCCAGCTCACTTATTCATGGGAGTAAAGATGTCATTTTAAGTTGTGGAATTTAAGGAACAATAACTTAAATTGAACTAATGCTTAGAGGATAAATGGATCTACACAGTCATAGGGAGTCCTTCGAACTTGTCCAAGAACTGTTAAAAAAAAGCATTTAGGCACCTAAATAATTTAGTAACGGGTACAGATTTCAGCGCCCATCTGCCTTTGGAGTGTGGCCCTCAAACCTGACAAAGCAAAGCAGTGAGGCATCCAGTGCCATGTGTCTGTAGTAGGTTATGTCTTTCTTGGTCCCCATGACTCCTATTTTACCTGCTGCCCTGATGTTTTTCAGCTCTGTGTGGAAAAACCATGCTGTTCACAAAGGGTGCACAAGACTGATGGCTGCTTCCCGGACCCAAGGCAGCAAAACTGCCGAGTCTTCCCCCTCTTTCTTGGTGGGTGCCAGCAATTTGAGACATTTATAAAAGATAACGACTGTCCTTGCAGACTAAAGTTTTGTTCAGGCTTTTAGGCAGCCCAGGGAAGACGGTTGTGGACAGCAGATGGGGATGGTTTATGGAAGGAGTGGGATGGAAAAAGGGCAGCAGAGCTATGGTGAGCTGGGTCACTGTCCTGGCTGCCACTAAAAGGATGAGAGGGAGCCCTTGTTTCTCTGAGTAGCTGTGTCCCCACAGGGTTACCCCAGCACTGGCCAGGCTGTCCAGGGCTCTGTCTCCACAGGGATGGCCATTTGCATTGGCCATCCTTGGCAGCAGCCTAAGTCCTTACACTAGAACAGGACCTGAGCTGAACACTAGAACACTAGAACTGCTGTCTGGGACCTTGAGCTGAAGCCTGTCAAAACAAGTAGAAAGCAGACTCATGATAAAGAAATACACAGAACAATTCTGCTATTATAAATATATCATTGAAAAGAGCAAAACCTTCTGTGGCCATGAAGGAGTACTGTCTGTGGTGCTTCCCCCAGTTTATCTACTGTCCATCACTGCACATCTTTTGGGGCTGGTCTGAAGAAGTAAATATACTTTGTGTCTCTTAAAAGAGGGCTGCCTGAGGACACTGCTTGAAACCAATCTGGCACAAAGTCCAGCATTTGACACAAGCTTTGGATCTGATTTTTCTGAGTTACATTATGCATGCTTTTACCAGGAAACAACTAATTTTTAGAACAGCTACTAACTCCTGTTCTTAAGGGCAGCACTCCTACAGCCAAGCATTAGAAAGGCTTGCAGTGCCTCATAGCAGGAAAGCAGCAGAGCTGCAGTGATTTACAGTGGTAAAGAAGCTGGTCCTAGGAGTACATCCAGCATATATATTCCTAGGCAAGGATGGTAGGAATACAGTCAGAGCAGCAGAATAAGTACAGAAGAGAATGATGAAGGTGCTTAAAGGGGGCTGCAAGTACTCATCAGCCCTTGTTCCACATCTGTGCAGTCCCTTTTGGTAACTGCATTGTCCACAGGGCCTTTGCTGAAGCAGAAGGGAAGAGCCAGCTGGTGACTGAGTTTTAAGGATTCATTAAAGTACCCACACATCAGCTGGAAAGTGTGTACATGGTATTTCCAGCACACAGTCCCACATGTATGTTGGATCCACTGTGCTGGGCCCTTGGAGCTATCTGGACGGGAAAAGAGGATGAGATGACAGAAGTGCTGAGTAGTTCATGGAAAGCAGTGCCTTCTCCACTTGCCATGGTGCACTTGCAAGCAATTACGGACAGTACTGTTGCAATGGTTACAAGGTCTCAAATAGTCTGGATTTCCACTTCAGGGGTATGTTTCCTCTCTCAGATTATGGTTGCATATTGAACCAGACCAGGGATTAAAGTGCTTAAAACTCTGTCACATTTCCTGCAGACTGGAAATGCATAGGAAACATCACTGTGGAAAGGCTGAAACTGCATCTTACAGGACAGATACTCCCTGGGCTGTGGTAATAGACAACCTTACAGCATCTGTGGTGTCCAATTGCAGCAAAAATGTTAGCCCAAAGACAGGGCACAGAACTCAAGAGGAACTGATCACCAGGGTTTCCAAGTTTATGGCTGGGAGGCCAAAGACATGCAGAAAGACTCAACACTCTGGCTGCTCTGGATTATCAGGCAAGAGCACCCCATGGTCTGAGGAGCTGGGAGGGTGCCAGGATAACCCAAAGCCCCACAGAAGACTTGGGCCCCTGCTGCTTAAGACACCCCTGCCCCATGTCAGTCAACAGATCCTTGCTTCTGGGACAGTTCATCAGGTTTGCTGAAAGCTCATCAAAGCTCAATCATGAAATCTCCCCCAAGCCCAGTGAATTAATATTCTCTAATTGGGGCTAATGATGTCAGTTGCTTAATTAGCTGAGCTCACAAATCACCTGTCTAAATACAACAGGTTGTGAGCAGAGAAATTTTACTGAAAAGTCTTTTAAGATGAGGCCCAAGATGTGTGATACTTATTCATGCAGAGTGCATGTTTTGGTTGCCATGTTCCTTGTAAATGCCTATATTATTCCTTCAACTTAATTTAGCTTTTTAACTACTGCTTATATATTAGTAACTCTTTAAACTCTTTGAGTTATTTAGGGCATTTGGCTCATCTTTACCTGGGAAATCTGTGTTGCAGGGGTACTCACAGGCACACTTTCAGTCCCTCCTGTGGGAATAAAGAACTTCAGTCAATTAAAATTACTTATAATGGCTGCTATAAATAACTGGAACAAAGGGTTTGAAGTCCCTCTTGAGGAACAAATCAGTTTTAAAGGACTCAAGTCCTTTAGGAGGTCTGAACACCATATCATTTTGTAAAATAATCTACAATTATAAAATAGGAATGACTCATCTAAATTCAGATGTTAAATTCACCTTATTTTCTGTCCTGTGTCTGGCCAGAGTTGATCCATGCAAGGAAGTGAGAAAGCTTCTATGTTCAATTAGGACTAAATTGCTCCCTGTGAAATTTAGTTCTGTGTACCAGCCTTAGGTAACAGGGGTTTTTTGTCCTAAAGAATTACTGATCTGTTTCTGTACTGAAACAGTCAATTTTATCCTCTACTATATCTGTACGGATTTATATAATCTCCACAAAAGGCAAAATACTTTTTCTGTATATTTTTAATTATGTTTTGTCACAATGCAGTCCAAGCAATAATCATGTCTTTTCTAACCTCCCAGAATTACACCTTTTAATTGGTTTTGTCAGTCCTGGGAGTTTGTGGTATGGTGATCCCACTTGATCTTGTACAACTGAAACAGACTTAGCTGATGGAGGAGATTATAGCTATTTTGCAGAAGTATTTTGGACACTGCGGAGACATTATCTCTAGGCATTAATCCTAGAATCATGGAATCATTTGAGTTGGAAGGGACCTTTTTAAGATCATGTAGTCCAGCTGTCTTGTGCAGAAACCTTCAGTTGTCCACAGAAATTGCTGCCGGTTGTGCTGCTGTTGCACTTTGAGGGAATTGCAGTCCAATGGCCATTGTGTTATTCCCTCCATCAGGCTCCCTGGCTGGATCTCACTCCCAGAAAACAGCATGCTGCTCTGTTTTTCATCTGGATTGCCTTCCCTTGAGAATGCCACTCCACCAGATGGGTGCCTCACTCATCTCTGCTGTTAAGTCACAGACATGACCAGTAACCCTGTGCCCAACTCCAGGGGAAGCCAAGCTCCTTCTTTCCATGCTGGCTGCAGATGCTTGGTGCTTTTCCATCCTGGGCCTTTAAGACCACAGAGATTCAGTCCTGCAGAGGCTGGAAATGCATGCAGGGAGGACTCTGCATAGTCAGCCAGTGGAAAGTTGAAGCCTGGAAGTCAGAGCTATACAAGGCATAGTTCCTTTCTGATTTCTTTAACCCTGAGGGGGAATGTGGGTTACCAGCAAGGACACCTATGAAATGGCCCTGTTCTGGTCTCCAGGATTTGTCCTGATTCAGAGGAACTTGAGCAAATTCTCCAGTGACTTGCAGAAGGGAGAGGCAGAGAGAGCTCTGCCCATGTGCCACTTCCTGCCTGTGCTAGTGGCTCTCTCAGCTGTGGGGCTGAGTAGCTGGGTCAGACTGACCCTCTGGGGAATATCCTCTCATGCTTCCTCCTAGGGAAAACAAAAAGCAGCAAGCAGCAGGCCAATTGGGAGAAGTAACTATGACTCCAAACTGCCAGCTGTTTGGGGTCAGAACTCATAAGCCAGCCTGCGCCAAGTCTCACATTTCAACTTTTAAATTACAGGTTGTTTTCATCTTCAGCTTTGGCCTGTCTGGTTCTTTTTTTCCAGATTTTCTCTGCAACCACAGGAATTAGGAACCGACCTTTGGCCTGAAGCTTTCTCATGATGCCTGGAGCTGAGGCTATGTGTACAGTGACTCTCCTGAATCATGGAAACTGAGGCCCATGCCATTTCTGTTGGGCTCTTGCTGTGGGATAGTAAGGACTGACTCAAAGAGAGCAAGAGAACCTGTTTCTGAATTAATAGTACAAGACAAACCAGGTGCTGGGAGGACAAGGAGATGCTGTTTTTATAACATGGGTGGGTGTATTGAATGCTGAGCTCTGTGAAGGACTGGAGGTGTCAAGTAGAAGTATAGCACAGGAAGGAAGAGCCTCCTCAAATTTTCTTTGGGTGTCTTTCAATCTGATACATAACACAGAGGGCCTGACCCATGTCCTGCTGAAATCTGTAGGGATCTTTCATGTGGATTTGATTGTGGATCAGTCTGTAATGTCCTTGGATATATTAAAAGTGAGGGACTGCTCCTGAGCAAGATCAGAACAGGGGAAGAGGATCACTGCTACTGTGACTTTACCTCCCACCATTGCCTTGAGCACTCTCTAAACATACCCAGTCAAAACCCAGATCATTTCTATAAAGTCACTGCAAAGAGCTGAAGCAGAGGAGGCTCCTCACAGCCTCACTTGGGAAACGAGATTTCGTGGTTATCTCCCAGTTTCTGTGGTGAACATTTGCAGCCCATGAGGGCATACCAATTAATTGGAAAAAATCCCTGAGTTAATTTCCTTTTCAGCCTGCTGTAGGGTAAGGACCTAGGTACACAGACCTAATTTCATCAAATTAGAATGATGATAATAATAATAGAGAAATTAACTTTTCTGTTAACTATGCTATGAATACTGGCACCACCAAGCATCTTTTAAGAGGGAAAGAGGTGGTCCAGTCTCTCTTCTGAGTTGACAGCTGTGGAACACTCCTAGAGCTGCTCCCCCTGCTCATAGTTCCAAGAGCATCTCACCATAAGGACACAGTGCCCCTGAGGTGGCAAGGCAAAGCACAATGCAAGGGGTTTGGGGTGGAAAGCAAGTACCACATTCCTCTGAAAGAAGTCAGTAACCACTAAAACCCTGGATTTGAGCTTTGCAGACTTTCTAGAATGCAGCCAAATTTAGCAAGGACTGATTGCATGCAAGCAATGTGGCCTGGATACATCTTGGTGCTTGCAAGATTGGGATTGGTGGAGATATCTGGATTGTGGCACTGATATGAACAAGAACCCCTCTCTGCAAAGCACATGGGGGAGAGAAGCAGATCCTCATCATAGCACCCTCATGTAAAACACAGCTTTGGACAGTCAGAAGTCTTGGTACATCCTAAGGCAGAAGTGAGGCATGAGACAAGAAAAGGAATGACTTCCCGCACTAGACATTACCTATGCCACAGGAGTATTTTCCAGAGAGGAGAGGGAGGTGGTTCTAAAATAAGATAAAAACATCAACCCCCAGATATTTCTAAGAAACTGAAAGTACTGAACATTTGGCCACAGCTGCCATGGCTGAGAGGTGCTCTCAGGGGCCTGGCTGGTGGCCAGCAAACAGGTCCTATCCTATGAGAACACATTTCTCTCTTTCATACTAGCAAGAAGTGAAATAAGAGGATGCTTTACCTTCGTGTTTGTTTGTGTCCATGGCTGCTATGGGGTGTGCGTCCTCGCAGGGACTCGTGTCCTCACTCTGGAGTGTTCTGTCTGGTCACTGAGAACATTCCATGGCTTAGAGCTGCCCACATGTGAGCCCTGGGGTGGGCCAGCTGATCTGAACCCTGAGTGCAGAAAGATGCAGAAAGGGTTTATTGAACAGAGCTGCTCCAAGTTCAGACAACAGAGAAAGGAGGAGGGATTTGAGAGAATGAAGCATCCTGAAGATCTGTTTGGGTTCCAGTGCCACCACAGAGTGGATGCTGCTACAAACACTTCCCTCCCAGCCCAAGGCCATTTGTACTTCTGTGGACAGGTACTAAAAGGTTCTATGTAATCCCACAGAGACTGTTTCCTCAGCAAGATACTTCCTGTATGGACACTGAATCAAAATATGCTGTAGTTTGAACAGCACATGAACATCTTGCACAGGTGTTCTGCATCAAAGAGCCAGCTTTTTGCTATGCAACCAGTCACCCAAAACGTGCTTCAGACCTGTATTTGGGCCACAGAAATGCTGCTGCACAATTCTGCCAGCACTTTAAGAGGCACTTGTATGGCTATACCTTCTTTCTGTGTCGACTGCCTCCCTGACTGGGAGACACAGGAGTGCTGCAAGGCACATCGATGTGCAGAGATGTGGCCTCTGTGGGAACCAGGGCTTGATGCAGTGCCCAAGCCAATCCTGTGGTAAAGCACCTCATCACTCACCTGGTATTGGGATTAGGACCCTGATGCCTGATTAATGACATGGGCAGAGACACAGAAAAATGGATTGTACCAGCTCACGCTTCTCTTACCAACATGGACCCTGCCCCACATCCACACTTCCCCTTCCCAGGGTTTGATTCAAGTCTGCTTTTGTCCAGCCTTACTAGGAAACCAGATGTGATTTAGGACTCCAGAATAACCTCCTACCTCCGTTCCTGTTGGACACAGCTATGCAGAAGGCTGATGTGAGTCATCCTTGGCTTTGGAGTGGCCAGCATAATTATGGCAGAGCTCTGCTGGCACAGCTCTGCCAAGGTGGTTCAGAGAAGTCTGGGGTGATGTGTTCAGGGAAGCAGGCACAGAGAAAGGCACATAGCATTAAATAGATGGGAGAACTGCAAAATGTGCAGGAGTCTTGTGTGGCTACTGGAAGTCAGAGCAGAAGCAGGTGCTTCTGGTGCAGTCAGGAGTGTAGCTTTGGCCAACACACATTAAACCTGAGGGCTTTTGAGTGTGGAATTCCCAGGAGACACGGGTGGTGGCACTATCAGTGCCACAGGATACCCAGTTGGCCTCTTGCTGGAGGGTATGGTGTGGATTGAAAGGCTTCCAGCACAGTGCTGGAGGGACTTGGGGTTAAACACCAGCTTAAAATTGAGGGTTTATGAAAAGATAAAGTTATTTGTAAGAAAGCTGTTTATAAGATCCCTTGCTAAGAAGATCCACTGACTTCTCAGGACAGAGGATCCCTTGGTGAGGTGTGTGGAAAACCTGAGCAAAGGTAGAGGGACCTTTGAAGTGGGCTTTGTACAAATAGGCTGGGAAAGCTTCCACAGTGAGATAAATCTTAGAGTTTGTTACATCTGGTTTTGATCAGTATAACAGTTTTTTTTTTTTTTGTTCTGAAGACTCTTAGAGTCATTACAGAGCTTAGATGGGCAGGGACCTCTGGAGTTATCTGACTCAAAGCAGGCCTAACCCCAAAGCTAGACCACTCAGGGCCACACCTAATCAAGGTCTAAGTATGTCACAGATTAGAGAATTCTCAACCTTTCTGCACCTGCATACCGGGGCTATACTGCTCCTATGGGGAAGAATTTTTTCCTTATGGCCAATCAAGGTTTCTTTTGTTGGAGTTTGTGCCCATGACCGTTTGTCCTTTCATTGTGTCTCTGAGAAAAGCCTGGCTGTCTGGACTACAACCCCTATTAAGTAAGTAATTGCAGATGGCTGTAGAAGTCTCACAGCCTTCCTTTCCCCAAGCTGGACAAACCCAATTCACTCAGTCTCTCACTCTATGCTCTGTGTGCCAGCCTTCTTCAGAAAAAAAAAAAAAAAAAAAAAGTATTTTTCTGGTATTAGGTATTCCAGAGAATTACAAGAATGTGAGTTGTTTTTAAAGTAGCTAAATTTCTCTAGAAATTTTGAGGACAAGGTATTTAAGTGTGTGTGTCTGAGCAAAATAGACTTACAAATTCAACTTCAGTAGCAAAGTTGCTAAAACTTTGCTCCCAATTTAAATTAGTCAGCACCGTAGAAAATCCCAGAGGTTTTTGTTATCGGGCTGCTAAACTAGGACTAGTGTGCTTAGCAGAGAACTTGTTTTAAAATTCAGAATTGCTTTTGCAATGCTGGGGGAAGACGAACAAGTAAGAAAGACAAAACAGATATGAAAGAAACATGAACCTCCTCTGTTTTCACTGAAAACAAAGAAAACAGCATTTTGCTGGAAATTAATTAATTTCTTTTTAGCATATTTTTGCCTATTCTATTAAGGACATGTTTAAGCACAGTCTGTGTCCTCTGCAGAGCTTTGAGGAGGAGTGAGTCTTTGAAACCGGTACACCGGGGATGCCACCATCCCCTCCTGCTCCAGGCAAACCAGGAGTTTTGCTATCTGACTGTGCTGCAAAGTAGGCTGACCTTGGTTAAGTGGGTCCAGAAAATCTTACCTGTTTTACCAGAGTAACTGTCTTTGTGTAACTAACTCTACCTGCAGCCTCCAATTTCCTGAGATACTGCTTGGTTCCTTGTTACATTAAATAACTGCATTAACACTGGCTACTTTACAGAAATTAGGGCTCACTGCTGTACTCGGTGAATCGGTAACATTGCCTCTCTCACCCTGGTTCTTCTGAATTGCTGAATATAAGAAACAAAACTAATCAGTCCTTCCTCATCACTGGAAGAGAATGTGAACCTTGCCCTGGTTTGGAGTGAAGGTTTGTCCTCTGTTTCCCCCAGCTGTGGGTGGGGAAGCTGTTAACTCTACCCTCACTAGGGACCAGGATTTCAGGGAGCCTGAGCTGGCTGAAGTGTCTGGCTTGTGCCTAAAGGGTGCAAAAATGGGTTGGAAAATAGGATTGGTATTTGGCCTTAAGACCCTGGGTGGGGGATGCTTGGTCAAATCATGCCTCTGCTGGCAGTGCACAAGTCCTAAACTTACAGCAGAGTCCAGGTGAGCAGGAAACCTTGTGTGGCTCTAGTTCAACTTCCTGCTCAAATCAAGAGTAATGTCAAACTTCCTCAGGACTCTCTCCAGCTCAAGACTGGATATTTCCCACACTGGAGTCTTCACAGCCACTCTGGGCCCTCCAGTACCCTGAAGAATATTTTTCCTTACATCCAGCTGGGGCTTCCCTCAGCTGCAGCTTGTACCCACTGCCCTTTACTGTGCACCTCTGGGAAGATTCTGGACTCCATCTTCTTTACAGCCCCCTTGAGGCAGTTAAAAACTGGAGAGGATTCTCCCCTTCATATTTGTGTCTCAGTCCTGAGCAAGTCCCTCCCCACATACACATACATGAATCCATGTGCACATCAGCAGCAAGTGCAAGCCTTCCACGAATCTCCTTTCCTAAACCACTACCACGCCTCCACCAGTGGCAAATCCAAGGTTTGCCTGACATGCCAGCCCACCACAGGGTAGTTCCCTCATTAACAAGGAGATGTTATTGTTGCTCTGCAAGCTCCCCACTGGCCAGGCTCAGTACCCAGTCACATGTAGCCATTCCCAGGCTGTCTTGGCCTGCCATTCAAGCCCAGGTCCCCTGCTTTAGGGACAAGAAATGGCAAAGACATGCTTGTTTCTTCACAGCTGAGAACTAAAACTCATTTACACTCCTGCAGCTCTCATCTAGTCAGAATAATATCTCCAGAGCAAAGCCCAGGGAATAATTTGAAGGTGTTAAAGCCACCAGATTCCTCCATCATGGTAAAAAGATGTATCTTTCCCCTATTGTTTCTATCTTCCCTCGAGCAGCCAAATCTGCTGGAATCAAAGAATCTCTGCTGTTAGTGATTGCCACGCTGCTGGCCACTGGTGACCAGCAAAGAATACTGCCCTGGTGCCTTGCATGAGCAGCTGGCACTGCAGTCTCTCCCTCCCAGCACAGCAACCAACCTGTTAATGGAGCCTGGGCCAGCATCCACTTCCATGAGATCCCTGAGGGAGAAGGGAGGGATGGATGGATGGATGGATGGATGGATGGATGGATGGATGGATGGATGGATGGATGGATGGATGAGGTCCCAGTGAGTTGTGCCCTTAAGGCAGCACAGGAGTGGGGTTCCTGCACAAAGCCATGCATGATGCAGAGAAGGGAGGCAGGTCTTGCAGCCTGAACTGCATCTGTGTGACCATGCTCCCCCTCCCAGTGCTCCCCCCACACTGAATGGCACAGCTGGGGGAAAGAATCAGCTGTGCAGAGGATCACAGATCAAAAAGACTGAGGGACTACACCAAGCTTCAGCATGCAAGCAGGCAGGGTTCAGTAAAGCCTTCACAGCCTAGCCTTGGAGCACAACTGTTACTATTTGTCTGGCTTCCTGTCCCATTCTGCTTCTGAAATCATGACATGGGTAACAGTGCAGGGGAATCCATGTGCACTTTTGCTGCTTCAGTTGTTAAGCATCCACAGTTTTCCTAAATAAATGCTTGAGATCTTCCTGGTGACTGTCTCAATGCTGCTGGCTGAGATTGCTGGCTGTTTTATATATCCCACTTGGAGAACAACCCCCAGTCCTCTAAAGAGAACAAAAAAATCAGTTATTTACTCTCATCACTCTTGCACTTTGTCTCCAGCTAACTCTAATGCAGTTGTCATCCAAATAAGTCAATTCAGCATGATACTTCAATTTAGCTTGTAAATGGTGAGAGCAAAAAAAAGGCCTTTTAAAACTATTTTAAGGACCTCACTATAAATGAAGCCTAGCAAGATTATCCAGCACACTAAGAAGGGGCACTGAAGATGCAAACCACTTTAAATATTATTTTATGATCTGAACACACAGTATAATTAGTTTTGGGTCTAGCTTTTTCCAATAATATGAAAAATTGCATAATTAACCCCACTCTTCATCCCAAGCCAAGTACATTTTAAACTTACCCCAGGCTAGCTGAAGATCCTTCAGCACTGGCGGTTGCTAGAGTTGGGAATTAGCACTGTGCAAGAAAGGAGAGAGAGAGAGAGA
>VZTT01029680.1:0-15118 GCA_013400855.1 Buphagus erythrorhynchus | reverse complement strand
TGTCCCTGCCATGGCAGGGGGTTCAACTGAATGATCCTTGAGGTCCCTTCCAACTCAAACCATTCTATGATTCTGTCTCAAACCCAGGGCAAAACTAGAGCCATTCATCTGAAGTGATGCTATGAGGTGCTCCCACTCCCTGTTTTGAACTCCATGGTCTCCTGCATCACCTTTCCAGGGCTCTCCCTGGCCCTGTGTGTCTGCCTTTACCTTGGCTGCTCTGTGAGGTGACAGTCAACTCACTCCTAAGTGTACTAACCAAGAGAGACACAGAATCATCACCAGCTCTATCTCTGGCACATTAAAGACCAGCCCACATAGGCTGGGGGATTTTTACTATGGAAGGTCTTTTCCTTTGGGGTACAGTTTCCTCTCCCTTGAATCAATGATCATTTGTTACATTAATTCAGAGACAGAAATCAGCTACGCTGCATTCATGCTCTCTAATTGTCCAGCTGGAAAAATCAATGCTTTTATTGAATTAGCCAGTTGCCACAGCAAGTTTTCTTTGATTTCTATGGTTCCCATGGATCAATAGGAGTCTGTCATTGCCTCTAAGTGGAGCAAAGTCAGATCCCAAGTCATGTGGCTGGATGACAACATAAATCTTCCTGCAGAGTTCTGTGCATTAGGTGGATATGGGACTGCTTGGCAATTTCAGAAAAAGCACCTCCAATGATTTCCTCCCCTCTCTCAGCCACTGCTCCCAGCTCCTAACTCCACCTCAGCTTATCAATTCTCATCTCTCACACTTTGTATCCTCTGTTTTCCTGCTTCCTTTTCAGGTTTTTCTGTGCCTAGGCAGGACCTCCTGCTGCTGTCTCTGTATTGTCTTAGGTGCAGGTGTCTGTGCCAGAAACATCTTTCCCTGATAAACCCAAGTGCCTCCCAGGACTCCCTTCCCTGTGCTGTTGGCAGTAAGTTATCTTTAATCAAACTGCTGGTCCAAATATTTCGTTTGGTTTGGGTTGTGTTGGTTTTCTTTTTTTGGGTTTTTTTTTTTTTTTCAGAAAGGTAATTTCGTTGCTCTTTTCCAGCCTCCCCATAAAAATGGCCATTTTTTATCGGCACAGCTGGCTGGGAAGCATGACTCATACATAAATTCCCTCTTTTACTGCCTTCCTTCCCTTTGTCAGCCCTTCTGCTGTCAGCTACATGGGACAGGACCATTATTCTTCAGTGTTTAGCAAACACTCCACACATAATGGGCGATACTGTAAACAGATGAAAATCAGACCTGAAATCAAATGCAGGCTGACTGACAGGACTTTTGTGAAGCCCTCTGAGCTTTGCAGGGGTTTAATCAGCTGTGCTCTCACAATGGCTCTGCCTTCCTGCCATGCTTAGACAGGATCCCAGGGGGATGGCCAGGAAATCAGGTCTTTAACTCTGTTACCCGTGGCACACTCAGGTTGATTAAGAACGATCGGTGCCTTCCAGGCTGAGAAGAACCCTGTGACTTGTGACTGGCATGAAATGATGGATAGCCCAGCACTTATTGCTTAATCAGAATTTCTTCCAGGGAAACTGGGGGAAGTGATAGAAATTAATGCTAAGGAATGGCAGGCTGCAAGAGATGTCAAAACTGATGGGGGAAACTTCCCAAGACAAGTTGGCCCTTTTTTAGTGAGGGCAGAAGCTCATAAAAATCCTGTGCAAACAAATTTTGGTCGTGCTGTAGAGAAGAGAACAGAAAGGCAAGGATTGTAAAGATGACTAAGTGCAAATCTGAGCATGAGTGAAAATCAGGGGGAAACAGGAAAGCAAGTTCAGAGGGCTGCAGTATTTCAGCTACCAAGTGTGAATACAAGAAATGAGCAGCAAAACTGCTGCATGGCATGACACAGTTTAAACTGAGGCATCAAACCATTATGAATAGTATTACATGGCATTATTTGTAGGAGAAACAGCAATGCTTTCACAGTACCAACAGTGGGAAGCTTGTGAATATACATGTTTTGTAAGTGGGTATTGTTTGTGTGGTATTGCCTACCCCAACACTCATAACTTTCAAGTTAGGCTCAGGAAACTGCAAAAGTGGCTTGAAAATTGATCGTTTATAAAAACATTCCATACATTCTAAATGTTTCTCTTCTAGTTTTCAACCTTCATGGTTTATTTCTGTCGTGCAAGAGTAGAGTCTGCTCCAAGTGTCTGCAACAGAGCCAGAGATTAGACTTCAAACACTGGACTTCCCACAGCCTTGTTGTTTATCTCCTGTAGGGAATACAAGAAACTCCATGGACTTCAGCATTCAGGGTCTTCCCAAGATGCTTAGAACAGGATCTCTTTAGCCTAAACTGTCTGTGAAGAAAAGAGCCACCCTCTTTCCAGATGGGATGATGCTGATAACCCAGTAAAATTATGAGCAGTGCGACAGCAAAGGGAGATTTTGGCTGGCAAATGTCAAACCTGAACAAAAACACAGGATGTGAAGAATTAACCATCCTTTCCCCAAACCTGAATCTCTAACATTAAATCAGGAGCAGAAACTCTTTCACATGATTCAATCATATTCTTAATTCCTACTCTCAATGTGCTCCTTGCCATGATTTATGGCATCAGTGGAATTTGATGCTGCCTAACACTGGAATTTCAGTCCCTTGCAGTGGTTAATCTATAAAAGAGAAAGGTATATTCTATTTGAAGGATTTTTATCTGACCCACTGGATTAAGCTGCCTCTTGCCTGGAGAAATAGTTCTTCCCATGTGTTTGCTATGATGCTGATGTGTGCTCGTGAGATGAGTTAAAAGGAGTCTGCTCCCAGGTCTGACAAGGTGTGTATTTATGTGGAAAACAGTGTAAATAAAACCAACCAACCAAAAAGTCCTACTTTCTAGCTCTCCAGAAATAGCTAAATGTTGCATATTGTCAGCAGAATTTTATGTTTTGGGAATTCTATCCCCAGCATGTTTGCTTCTTTTCATTTAGGCAATAAAACACAGCAATACAAACTGAAGTGTGACCCTGTCCTTATTTGTCACCCAAATCTTAACAGAGAATGAGATGAGGTCATAATTATGTGATTGATGATAGTATCATGAATTAAAAAGCAGGGCTGGAGAAGACATTAGTTAGGCAAATTGAAGAGAGTCAATTGAAAGTCTGTAGCTGTGTTTTGCAGGAAGTCCCATTAAATTCCCTCTGGCTCTTCTGCCTTGGCCTGAGTCTCAGGCTCAGTTTTTACCACCAAGCTCCTACAGGGCTGAAATTGTCACCCCCATGTGTCTGCTAATTTAGCTCAGGAAAACAACTCCACAAAATTACAGCTCCAGTGGCTCCAGAGCCACTGAGCACAGATGGGCACAGGGACACAGTTTCCAGGCCTGAAATGCATGGAGACAGGTGGGGGAAAAGGTGGGGGAAAAGGTGGGGGAAAAGGTGGG
This sequence comes from Buphagus erythrorhynchus, assembly GCA_013400855.1. NCBI lineage: Eukaryota > Metazoa > Chordata > Aves > Passeriformes > Sturnidae > Buphagus > Buphagus erythrorhynchus. Next base: position 11,731 of record VZTT01029680.1, on the reverse strand, counting down.
GGAAAGCTGCACCAAGCAGAGCCAACACTGCTCCTGCCTCCACTCCAAGAGAGCCAGGAATCATGAGGACATGAGGCATGAGCAGCACCACTGCAGCTCCAGGTTAATTAGTACCTGCCTCAGCTCTGCCTAATGAGGGGTGGTGTTTGCCATCCCCACCTTGAAGGCTCCCTGCTGCTTCCAGGAGGATTTGCCACATGCACAAATCCTGCTCTGTGCCCAGGACTGATGGAACTCAGTCCTGCTCAGGGCTTTTCACCAAGACATTTCAATTGTGAGCAGGCTTTCCCCCCTGTTTCATGCAGGGAAACACCAACACCCCTCGCTGAATTTGCACAGGCTTATCATAACCTTGCATTTCCCAATTCCCAAAGAGCTGTGCTAAGCTAGCTCAAAATATTAATGGAACAGAAGCTATATGATTAAATCCTACTTTCCTGAAAAGTAGGATCTGGAAAATGACAGTGTTTATTCTAGAACCTGGAAGTGTTCATTTTAAGGCCTCCTGAACAACTTCAAATACTTGGTTTTTAACGAAAAGCTGAAAAACTTGGTTTTGATTGAGGTGAAAAATTAAAAGGCTTAATTTAATAATGTCTTCTGGGGAAAAAAAAACCCCAACCCTTCTTTTTCTAGCCATAAAGCATCAGGAAGATGATTTTGACTGTTGTGACTCAAGACTGAGCAAGGAAGGTCAGAACAGAAAGAAGGAGCCACAACTGATTTTGAATGCAGGGCAGGATTTTCAGAAAGCAAAAGAAACTCCTGGAGAATCCAAAGCCATTGGGTTTTGAACACAGAGAAGAGACAACATTTATTTTCAATTATTTGTCCCCACAATTCTTCATTAAAATGCTATCCATGTTTCTAAGGCCAAAATACAGTTACCTAGTGTAGTTACTCGGGAGGGAAAAAAAAAAAAGGAAAGGAACAAGTAATTTATGAAAAAACGTCTCACTCTTTTCTTCTGTTATTAAAATTAGTCTGTGTAAAATCAGCAAAATCTGAAAATGGATAATTTGCTGCGACTAATGCAGGGTGCCAGCTAGAGACTGCTCCAAGCCTGGCTGGCTGTGGCACTGCCTGCTGTGTGATGCTGGCCATGCCTCTTCACACAACTCTGTCTCTCTTCCCATCCTCCTATTGAGCCATGATTTCTATTCAGCTCACAGGGTCTTGCGGCAAGCCCTGTTTTTATCCTGGATTCTGACTCTCAGGGGTCTGGATCTCAGTTAGCTCTAATGTAACAGATAAATAACCACCTATGGCTGTCTTTCCAGGAGTGCCACCTCTGGCAAGCCGCTGGATTTTCAGGCATTTCAGGAAAATGGCAGCTCTGCCTGTGTTTGCTGTCAGTCTCCTGTGTGCCTGACAGTGTTCCCGTGGTCCCCCAGAGTGCTGGAACTGAGCACAGGCTTGCAGCATTTCCTTCCCTCTAAGCCAGTTCCTGGATGTCACACAGAAAGATGAGTCCCATGGAGGGTTTGTGCCTAAACCCTTCAGAGCCAACATGGGCTTGTCTCCCACTCAGGGAAATCACTGTTTCCTCCCTGCCTGGAGTCTCTCTCTTCTCTAGACAAGTGTGTCAAGGGTTTTGTGAACCAGGGATGACTGGGGCTGGATTGCTATGCAAAATCACTCTGTTCCTTCTTAATCTGCTGCAGGCTCTCTCACCAGGCTTCACCGATTTCCAGATGCTGCTCAACTACCAGAGCCATGACTCTGTTTGCATTTTGTACTAAGAAAAGCTCCTCATTTAGGATTTTTGCTTTGCTTTTCACCTTTGCTTTGCTTTTTGCTGTAGATCTACAAGAGATGGTGCCTGGTGGACAGTAAAACTATGTCACCTATTGCTCCAGGCTCTCGCTGGGACACAGGAGAACACCCTGCCCATTTCATCATCTCCCAGATCCTGTTGGAGCAAATTCCAGCTATCTGGGGAACCACAATGAATTAACATGCAAATTGAAACCTAAGCCAAGATTCATGTCACTGTCATCTTTATGTATTAGACCGTAGATCATGAAAGGAATTATGCTCCAGCTGGCTAATTAAGTAAACATGAAGCAAACGAGGGTAGCAGACAGGGGTCTAAGAGCCTGGGTGGAGGCAGGAAATTCTCCTGTGAAGATGGGCAAGTTTGTTAGGGGTAGTTTCAAAATGCACAAATGACAACAGCAGACCAACAATGGGACTCCGAGGTGGACTCCTGTCCATGTCCAAGTATTGAACAGATATCCACTTCCTCTGCCTCACAGAGCAGCAAACAAAGGGACTGTGAGATGAGACAGGGATGGAGGACAAAGCTTCTCCCTGCCCTCTGTCCAGGCCAGGGTCTTCCAGCTGGTTTTTGCCAGCCCAAACCTCAGTGCTCCAAGGCAGCTACAGCTGGCTTTGCTGCACACTCATCCAGGGGAACTGTACTCAAAAGATGGGGAACTTAGCCAGAATCCCTGCTGAAAAACCTTAGTGCCGTTCCTTACAGAGGCATCTCGGATGGTTCCACCCCGATGCCAGCAGAAAACCAGCTCCATTTTAACTGTCCTAGCGCGCTCTAGTGGGAGCCGCTTCCCTGCGCATTCGGCAGCATCCCGGCAGGATCCCGGCAGGACAGCTCTCCCTCTCACCCAGGGACACAAATACTGCTGTCCAAAGAGCTGGGGACAAAGCGAGACACCGATGAATCAGTGATTTCAATTCCCCACAGAAGCCGTGGCTGCCGCTGGATCCCTGGAAGTGTTCAAGGTCAGGAGGGGGCTTGGAGCAAGCTGGGAGAGTGGAAGGTGTCCCTGCCCATGGCAGGGGGTGGGATGAGATGGGCTTGAGGTCCCTTCCAAACCATTCTGGGATCCCATGGTGCTGTGAAAAAGTAAAGCAGCCTGTTATTTGTGGATAAAGTTATTTCTTTCCACCTACACCAAAAATACCCAAACAAAATATTTCCTCCTTTTCTTTTCTCTGGGAATTCTTCCTTTCACACAATGGAATTTTTATTTTTACTGCAAACCCCATATTTGCAATTGCAAACACCTGTTCAGCCACAGTCTACATGTGGGGTTCAGATCACAGAGTAGGCACTGAGTCGCCAACAAGAGGAACTATTTCTTACTTTTTTGGTAATATTTTTCCTTCTATGCTTGGATAGGAACCAGCCTCTGGGAGGAAAGGAAAGGGAGCGTTCACAAAATAAATCGTCCTTCAGTTTATGCACCTTTGGGTCTCATTCATAACCCAGAGCATTAGGAGAATAACTCAGGCTGAAATCTGCAATATTTATTCCATTACAAGGAAATTGGTTCTTTTGCAGGAAAAGCATTAGACATTGATATCACAGGTTTAGGAAAACCGAGCACTGGTGTTGGTGAGTGAAAAGGGGATGTAACCTTCACACCCCAGGTCAAATTGAATGTGCAGGGCTCTTTGGGGTCTCTGAACTTCAGCTAAAGGCTCACTGTCACCTCAGCAGCTCCATGGGACCCTGAGCAGGGATTTACAGTGACAGCTGACAGCCGGCACGCCACGGGTGTGATTTAACTGGGACCTCCGAGGAACACAGTAAAATAAAAGCTGCTCCAAGCTGATAAGGGCTGAAAAAAAAAACCTCAAAATGCATCAGGGCTCTTGAGCCTCTCTGTTATTGTGGAACACTCCTGGCCAGCCTGTTCATCAGCTCAGTGCTGAAGCTACCCCAGAGTTAACTCATAGCGAGTGGCACAGGCAGTGTGATGCAGCTCTTGAGCAAGGTTCAACAGAACAATACCTAGCAGCTTTTTTTTCTCCTGGAATACACCAAGACGATTTTACCCTGAAGTTTTCATGAACCCTGAGAGCAAAAGGCAGACAAACCAGAAGCCTGCATATAGCAGTAACCCTTGAGAAGCAGCCTGGATTCAATTCCACTCTCACCTGTACTGTTGTGCAGTATCTGAGACAGGGCACTTGAAGCCTCCAGGAGACCTTTGCAGGAAGCAATCCCATAGGAAGGGGCACAGATAAATTTTTGCAAGGCACTGGTCTTTGGGAGACTGGAGAAACTGAGGCCCAGTGCCTGGCAAACAGTGTCCTCAAGGGAGATAGCAGATATCAGATAAGTAGATATCAGAACAATATACTTCCTTAATAACTGCCAGAGAAGAAAACAGGAGTTTGAGTAGGACTGAGATGTATTTGTCTTACATCGTGCTGAATGCCACAATCTTTGCTTGAGGGCATACACAGAGCATAGCAGAGGCAAGGGGTTGTTGAGGAAAGGTGTGGGGAGGGAAGTAGATGAAAGCAGGGCCTGGTTAAGGAAGATAAGCTTGGTATGATGGGACATTTCAAAGCTGAGGACTGTGTTTATACAGGCAGAGATGCCCACAGTGACATTTTTCCAAAGCAGCCTTGTGATGATGAGACACCTTTCCTGGTGTAAGACAGACCCAGATCAGACCAGTGGTGTAATGCTCACCACTTGTGACACTTCATCTCTGAAGCCCCAGAGGAGGCCAGCCATGGACATTCACTTTGAATGGAGTCCTACTTTCTGGCTGTGTCTTCCCTGTCCACCCTCTGCTAGCCCACAGGCAGCTCCAAGTAGCTGGAGAATCCTACCTTGTTTGCTTCCTACCCTAACAAATTAATCAACAGCCAAACTGACCTGTGTTTCTACACTCTTCTTGGTCTGCTGGGTGAAAAAAATCCCAACAATAGAAAACAGACTCACAACAGAGACTCAGAGCCAAGCTGAAAAGCATTGCTTGCTCCCTACAGCCTAAAGAGAAGGGAATCTAAGGTATTGTCCTAACACCAGCAACACCATCCCTTTTGTATGCCTCTATTCAGCTTCTTCCTCTTTTTACTTCTCCTTATTAACACAGCAGAGCACCATGCTTATTAAGCCTGATTTTTCTTTCTTGGATTTAGGCCTTAGAATGATTTAGAAATAACCTTAATGTGGTATTTGTAATTCTAGCATTTACCTCTTCTCATTATTTCCAATATGATGTTACTACATTCTTGGCTCAGGACGAGTTTCTGCAACGCTTTAAAACACCAGGAAAAAGCTCCAGTGAGACCTCATTCCTATTGAATAAATGATAGGACATGAGCAGAGCACAGGATATTTGAATATCCTTTAAACATCACCAAAACCAATTAAAATTAAGCTCTATGAAGCAAAACTAAACCTCTGGGGAGGCAGACTGTCTGATTTCCCTAAAAAACCCTTCCCAAACCAGGACATATCAATCACATCCAAACCCAGACACTCCTCTAGCACACAGCCAGAATGTCCCTTCTCAGATGCAGAATCACAGAATGGTTTGGGTTGGAAAGGACCTTGAAGCTCATCCAGTTCCAACCCCCTGCCATGAACAGGGACACCTCCCACTATCCCAGCTTGCTCCAAGCCCTGTCCAGTCTGGCCTTGGACAATTCCAGGGATCCAGGGGCAGCCACAGCTTCTCTGGGCACCCAGTGCCAGGGCATCACCGCCCTCACAGGGAAGAATTTTTTTCCAAATATCCAATCTAACCCTGCTCTCTTTCAGTCTGACCCCCTCTCCTGTTGTCCAGTCACCCCAGGCCCCTGTAGAGAGTCTTCCTCCATCTCTCTTGTCAGCTCCTTCAGGCCACAATTAGGTCTCCCCAAAGCCTTCTCTTCTCCAGGGTGAACAATCCCAATTCTCCCAGGTTTTCCTCACAGCAGAGGTGCTCCATCCCTCTGATCATGTTGGTGACCTCCTCTGAACTGGCTCCAACAGCTCCATGTCCTTCCTGTGCTGGGGCAGGGATTAAGCCCAAACCACCCCCTGCCACTCCTGTGCAAACAGAAACTTCACCTCAGGTGCCAAGGGACAATGAACTGCTGGACAGGCAACAGAGCCAACACCATTATTGATCCTGATAACATCCCTCCCCTGTTTGCCTGAAGGCAGCAGCATCTGTGTCCTTGTGCACAGGCTGACAGGAATACACAGGATTCCACCCTGCTGGAATACACAGTTGCTCTCTGACATTGGATAAAAATGCTGTGCTCTGTCAAATTGTTCATTTGCTCATACATTAATCATCACCAAAGCCCACCCCAGCTGTACTCTTCACACAACTTTTATTCTCTCCAAGGTGTGTATTTTCATAATGATACTGCTCATGCACCACTTAACAGTATATTTTCATTTGGCCCCAGCCACCCTCCTGAGCAGTAATTTATTACTGCTTGTCACTAGCTGCTACTGAGAGTAATACACACACTGGGTTTATTCAGTATGTTTGGTATTTCTGGCTTGACTCTTCCTCACACAGACAATACTGCCTAAGCCCAGAGACTCACAAATCAAAAGTGCCAAGTGTCTGGGCCTTCCAGCTGCACTTGCACTTCCCACCTTTTTGCCTGCAAGAGCTAAAAACTTCAATTTATTCCTTTTTTAACGCGAGTGGAGAGCCTAATGCAGTCTGAGTGCTCTGGGAGCTGCAGGTGTACCATGGCCACCTGTGTGGCCGATGAAAACGTGGCAGAAGTAGGCAGGGATGCCTCGGGGACCTGCCTGTGCTGACATTACTGCTGATTCAGTATTGCCAGGTGGGGCCAGGGCTTGTGCTGCAAATTAACTGCAGGGCATTCTACTTGCAAAGCACTGCTGTCCCAGTGCTGCAGCTGAACCCTGCGGGGCTGTACAGGGGCACAGCACAGATTTTAACCAGTTAAAGCCAGCATGTTCAAGTTGCTACCTTGTCACATTATCAAGTGTTACCTGTGAACCACAGGCGAGCAGGAAAACAAGCAAAGCTTTTTTCCAAGGGGTATCGGGGAATCTGGAGGCCCACAGAGGAAGAAAAGCTCTCCCTGAGAGCTCCCCTTAATTAAAACATAAATAAAGCATATTTTTACTGCTTGCAAATTATTTTTTTATCTCAGACTTGGTAAATTTTGCCCGTGTGGAAGCTCTGTGAGAGGACTTTTCCATGGATGAAACTCCTGTCAGTACTCCTGGAAAAAATTAATGGTCCTTACTTGCACCACCTTCCATTGCCATGAGGTACTGCCTCATTTGCACCTCATTTTTCACCTGTGTACTGAAACACCACCGAAAATCTTGTATATGTGTGTGTGTACACATGTATGTACCTCTGTGTGGGTACATGTCAACTCACATATACATATGTGTCTGTGTGTGTTATGAATGATATTCTATTTTTCCAATTTATCAAGCAACAAGATCAAATGTAGCAGCAAATTTTTAATAGTAACAATTATAAATGGATACAAGTAAAGTATTAGAGATGAATACAATCAAAGTATTGAATACATATGTTTAGGATATGTAAAATCTGAGAGTGAGTGATTTAGTATAATTGAGGTTTATAAAGCATAAGCAAAACCAACTAGGGCCCCCCCAACCAGGGGTACGAGGAGGGGCTCGCCCTTCTTCACATACCAAAGCACCAAGGCTAACTATCCCACTTATATACTATATGCTACAGAAGTTTCCAGAAAGCTCCTCCTAGTTTCTATTCCTAAAATTCCCGTCACTATGTTGTAGTATGGTGCATGCTCTACTAATGGTTAGGGGTCTCTCATCCTTTTGAGGATCTTATTTCTGATGAAGGCTCATCGTCTTCGTCAGTGCCTGCTGTGTAACCTTGCAGGGANTTTATTTCTAGATGCTGCTTATCAGACCTACGTCCTTCTACTATTCCCTTCCAACATCCTTCTTCAACTCCCAGCAGCTGGAGGATGTCCTTAGCCCTGTCTCACCCATCTCCCCCCTCACTCTGTAACAATTGTCTTCTATTGATCTAAATACAACTTTGCTAATATAGTTACAATTTAATTAGCACGAATCACACTGTGTGTGTGTCTCTGTACGTTTGGCGCACCCATGCCGCAATGAGCACATGTGAAGCAGGAATACCAAGGCATGCCCACCCTGCAGGCCACGCGTGTGTCCCAAACCCCACGTGCCCGGCACCGCCGCCCCGCTCCATTCCCCGCCCCGCCCGGGCCGCCCCCTCCGCCTCCCGCCCCCGTGCGCCCAAATCCCGCCGGGCCGCCGCCGCTCGTCCTTGCCTTGCCTTGCCTTGCCTCGCCTCCGCGCCCTCCTGCACCCACCGACGGCGCCATGGCCGCGCGGCAGCAGCTCGGTAACGCTAAGGCGGGGCGGGCCATGGCCGCGGGGAGGGTGGCCCTGAGGGCAGAGGGGGGGGCTGCCCTGCCGCCATGCCCCGCAATGGCCGCCCGTTCGCCTCAGCAGGCAGGGCGGCCCCGGAAGGCGCCTCAGCGCTGGTTCCCGCGCGGGGGGCCGGGGGTGGGCCAGGCCGTGTTTGTGTCCCCCGGGCCCGTGCTCCTTGATCGCGGGCCGGGAAGGCGCTGAGGCGATCGGGCCCGCGCTGGGTGCCCTGAGGGGCGGCTTTCCCTGAGGGGCGGCTTGCCCTGAGGGGCGGCATGACCTGAGGGATAGCTTTCCCTGAGGGGCGGCATGCCCTGAGGGGCGGCATGCCCTGAGGGGCGGCTTGCCCTGAGGAGAACCGCGAGGCTGTGGTGCTTCCCCCTCTCCGGGCACCGCATGCACTCCTGAACTACGCAGCTTATCAAAGCTTCACTCGCTTAATCGCGTCGTTTTCTCCGTTCCGCTGTTAAAACCCAAACACTCGCGCTCTTCCCGCCTGCCAGCTTTACTCAGCGTCTCTGACAAGACCAACCTGGTGGAATTCGCGAGGAGCCTCAATGCGCTTGGCCTGGGTTTAATTGCCTCCGGAGGAACGGCCAAGTCCCTGAGGGATGCTGGCTTGCCTGTCAGGTACACGCTCTCCCCTGTACATCACCACCAAAAAGGCTCTTTTGGGCCCTGAGGTTACTGAAATTGTTTTCTCTGTGAACAAAAGCGAGTGAAAACTGGTCTGAAAGCAAAGCTTCCCTTCAAGAGAAAAAAAAACCAAAAAAAAACCCTGCCCCAAAGCAAACATCAGAACCTTTTTGTTGGCTGAGGAGCATTACTGTGAAGGGAGGTGTTGGAGCTTTTTGTTTGGATTCCTTGTCTGTCTTGAGCCAGCTGTCTTTCCATGGGGCAGTCTGTTACCTTGATGTTCATATCTGCTCTGAGTGCTGCTCCTCACAGCCAGGTGAAAGCTGATCTTTGCCTGGTCTGGGACAGCACTGATGTGTCAGGAACATGTTGAAGCTCGCTGGAGTTCATTGGTCACAATTTTCTCAGCACAATTATTTAATACAGATGGAGCCTTTAAGTGTTGTGCATCCATTGTTGGAAAAAGGTCATGTATTGTCACTGGCTGTTTTAGCCTGTGATTCTGGGCAAATTTATTCTGGTTTCTTCCATGCTGTGATTTTAAAAACCAGCTCTGACCAAATAAAGATGGGTTTCAGTGTAGTGATGGAAAAGAAAGTCAATTATTTGGCAGGACAGGACTGTGACTCTTTTTGCTGCCCATGAACGCAGTCATTGGCCTGTGGGACACATCAGCATGAATCTACATCACCCCCAGAGCTCACTGTTACCCAGCACTTGGTTGTGTCTCTCCACCTTATTTCCTTGGCTATGCTGCCAGTGAAGCCTGAAGTAAAGGTTGCTCACATTTCCCCTTCCCTCATTATTGTTATTACCACCCTAAACAGTCACCAGGAGTAGTGAAGCTAAGCTGGGAGGAAAAGCACTTTGTAATGGCCTTCCATTCTCTCTATAAACCATTTTAACTTGGGTTTGCTTGTTTTGGTTATTCCAGTGTATTCAAGAAATAACTGTACTGCTTAGTAGGGTGTGACCCATGAACTCTATTTCCATTCATGGGAAAAGCAGTTGTTGTCCCTGTGGCACAGTGGGGTTTTGTAGTGAAATCTGTGCACTTTCTTTGGTTTGGGTCATTCAGCCTCTAGATAGAGTCAATATGGCACATCTGTAACTGTGCTGCTTTCTTCTTGGGCAGAGATGTTTCAGACCTGACTGGCTTCCCTGAGATGCTGGGTGGGCGTGTGAAAACCCTTCATCCTGCAGTCCATGCTGGTATGTTCCTGCTAACACATCTTTCAGTGGAAAAGAGGGCAGGGAGGGTGGGAAGGAGGGGTTGGCAGATGCCTTTTTTAAAGGTTGTGCAGAAGAACCCAGTAATGAGAGCAGATGTGCTCCAGGAACAGAAGGAGAGGTGAAAAGCCACGGGGTGGAGAAGTGCAGGGTGGCTGAATGACCTCCCTGTTGCTATGCTGGCATCTCTGCAGCTAGCAGAGCTCTCTCTCCCCGGGGCCAGAAGTAACAGAGCTTCTCTAAAAATGCCTCTGCAGAGTCAGCTGCAGACCAGTTTAACCTGTGGGTGGGTCTGGTGTGCAGCACAAGGAATACAGCAGTGTAGGCTTTAGGGGTGATTTCTGTGTGCTCTGATGTTCTCTGACTCCTCTTCAGCAGGGAGTATCTCTGATAACTGGGCTGCCTGCACATTAATCCATCTGCTCTTTCATCTCCTGTTGCTGTGCTTGAGGTACCTCAAGTGGAAGCTGTTGCCCATTGTACGTGAGGGCTGGAGACAATCTCCTGTGACCCCGAACCCAGGACTGTGCTGTTCCTCACACTGTGCCAGCCTGTCACCCTCATGTTTCTCTGAGCTCCCAGACCCAGCCACCTGCACTGCTCATTCTCTCTTGCTTCCCTTGTCTTATAGGGCAGGTGCTCTTTTTCTCTCCCATGAAGTCCTTGATGACAGGTTCAGTGTTTTAAGGGTAGCAACCAAGTGCTTAGAAAATACATAGTTGAGGTTGCTGGTCAGGATTTGGAATACTCTAGGATTTAGCACTGGGGGAAGAACACCTGTTAGTGTGGAATTTGAACAGCCAAAATCTCTGTAAAGTGGAATAAAGGAGCAGAGGGTGCTGTCTGAACTAAAATGAGAAAGTTAAGATAGAAGAGCTCTGAGGACAAAAGCACAGTGTGAAGGGAGATGTTGAATTAAAAACCTGTTGGTGATTTAGTTTTTTTTTAATGAAGATGCACTGTTTTTTGTAACTAGGCATCTTGGCCCGCAATATTCCAGAGGATAATGCTGATATGAAGAAACAGGATTTCAGCCTTGTCAGGTAAATGTTGGGGGACATGGTGCAATCCATCAGTAATCAAAAACCAACAGTAGAGCCCAGTCAACACCAAGGAAGAGGAGCAGTAGGGATTGTGACCTCTACACAATCTGCAGCCTTTTTTTCTTTACCCTGGCAGGACATACTACGTATTTTAAAATACAGTTTGCTACAGGCGCCTCTTTACTACTTGTAGTAGGAGAAAACTAAAGGAAGAAAGTTACATTATGGTTTCCACAGGGAACTCAGAGGTTTGAATTTCTTCTGGTTCCCTGGGAATTTTGGCACGTTACACACAGTCAGTGTAGGGCCACGTTACACGTGCTGCAGACTTGAGTTCAGTACTTTTGAAGCTGGCTCATCTTCCCTCAGGTTGGTTCCATGTGTCTGATCTGATGGCAATTCCCAATTTTGAAATGCTTGCTTAGTAAATATACCCTTTGAAATTTGCATAATGTTTACTGAGTTTCAACACATAAATAAAGAATAGACTTGGAAAATGGGTCAGGAACACAGTGTTTGTTCAGACAGAAAACACACAGAGATAAGAGACAAAAAAGCTTAAACTTTGAGAGCCGTCTTGGGAGCAAGTGAGCTGCATCCAGAAGCTGAAGCAACAAAGTAGTAACAAAGTTTGTGCACTAATGTACCAAAGTGTGGGGGTTATTTTCAGTTT
>VZTT01029673.1:2983-17091 GCA_013400855.1 Buphagus erythrorhynchus | reverse complement strand
CACATGATCTTTTCACATAAGCTACTATATTGACTTCAGTAGGTGGAATTACCTAAAATGAGGCTTATTTATAAGGGCTGTTAGATCAGATGTTCTGCCAATTACTTCTGAGCTTAGTTCATCTGAAATTCACAGGAGAGATGTTCCAGATCTAACAACAGAAATAGATCGTTATTTAAAGAAAGCTACTCTCAACTTTGTTGTGCATCAGCACCTTACTCGCTTATTCTTGAATAAATGGTTTACATCAGCACTTTCCAATGCAGTTTTCCCTCATTAAGGGCACTGGTACTGATAAATAACAGCAGAACATAAATTCAAATAAACCCGGTAAGTGAAGCCTGCTAGTCACTATTTCATGATGTAATACATCTGTAAGAGGACATAACTAAAAATTCAGTGCAACAATGCCTTAGTTACTTAGGGTTTTTAAACAATATATTTATGAGGTCTTTTTATCATCCTCTCATACATAATATTTATTGGAAATAAGTATCAGATGCAAAGAAAGCAAATATTCTGCTGCACTTATAGGAAAGATTGATAGAATGGGCAGTTGCCTGAGCTCTGTGTCTGTTTATAGTCTGTACCTACTTGTGAAATGTAGCTGTGTATTTTTTGAAACCGAAGTGTAGCACTAGCCAACGTTTTAGGAAAAAAAGACCCAACCATATGTTTTGAAACACTGAACATTTCTGAGGGCACCTCTTGACAGAAATTTGGCATTACTTTACAACTGACCTCAGTCTTTTTGCCCCAGAGGCCTTGTTATTTTCTAGCTACATGGCTAACAGGTCTATCTATATTCATAGACATGAGATAGATGTTTATAACAACATGAATATCATTTCCCCACCTCCCTATCTAAATTTTACTCCCTGTATTTTATTGAACGTGGTGTTTTTAAAAGAAAGCATCTTCCATCTTCTCTGTAGCCATACTGACTGCAGAGTACTCAGAAACACATGAAATGGCCGAAGGTAGAACAGCTATTGCACTTTTGTGCTCCATATCCTGTGACCATGAAAGATCCAGCTCCAATATAACATGGCATCCAGAACTTTCTGATAGTTCCACCTTCTTTAATCCTTGTGTCTCTGCCACTTAGCAAAACCTAACTATTTAATTGAAACCTGCAATTTCAGAAGACTGTATGGCAAAGGGGGAATATTTTCACTTCAAGAGCAAAGGTGCGCAGGAGGGAAAACGGAAAATTTTTTGTGAATTGTAGAACTTTTTCCCACATGTCTCTCTCACCCATCTATTTGCTTTTGCTGCAATAATCTCACACATGCATATTCCCTTATCTATCCCAAGCAAGCCACCACCACCTCCCTTTCTGGGAATCACTCTCACAACAACAGAATTTTGCCTTCCTTTCACATGGCTTGATTGAAGTCACTAGTCTGAGCATCTCTTGCTGACAATCTTCATGAAGATTGTAAGGACATCATGTTTCGAGATTCTGAGTGTCCTATTACCTTGTTCAATTAAGTGAGCAATGGTAGATAAAAGGAAAAGCCAATGTATTGACTGCATGAAACCACACATTCTCACAAAAACAGTTTTTAAAGATAAATTTTTAAATACTTATTAGTTACTAATGGTGGGTTTACAAATGAGGCAAGAGAAATGAGTGAAAACTTAGGTTGCTGGGATACCTAATAGCACATACAATAGAATTAGATAGCAGACAGAGAGTAAGATTATTTTAAAAATGCATTATGGGGTTTTTTTGTGTTAATTGATCACCATAGTTAACTTGTCCATGGCTGCTGAAGACTACGCTGCAAATCAAAACATTTGTAGCTTTGATTTGCATCAAAACTACAAAAAACATCAAAAAACATCAAAAAAAATTTGTAGACTTGGCTAGTTCTGCCCAACAGTAAGGGAATGGATTGAAAGATTTATCTTTGCAGATTCTCTGTCAAAAGCTCTATTTCTTTCTCTCTGCATTACAGTGGCAGCTAAGATAAAGTTAACCTTCATCAACTTTATCTTTCGTAGGAAAGCTGAGCATTCTCTGGAAAGATATCATTTATGAAGTGCCTTTTTCAACATTTCAGGTGTTATTTGGTTCAAAAACCTAAGAATAAATTGAATTAAGTCTGAGTGTCCTGACTGCAGATTAACCCAACATATGAACATGTTTGTATGAGGAGAAAAAGTGTTTTTCAGAGTTATTTTACAAACTCTTAATTTCTACTGTAAATCATTTGAATCATCTGATGCATGTGTAGTAATAAATTAAATATTTCGAAGACCATTCTTTGGCATAAAAGCAGCAATGAACAGCCCATGTCTACGCCATTAAGCTGTTTTAAATGTCAGTGTGCTAACATAAAATCTGTATACTAAAAATAAATTTTGGCCCCATGTACCTCACAAAATATGCCTAGGAATTATTCTGGAGTGTTAATTGGCCATGAAAAAAAATATGTTAGGGGGTCTTTGAGCAGATTTGAAATGTAAATGATCGAGTTCAAATGCCCAGGAACACTCTCCTGGAAGTGTTTCATCTTTTACAAGACATAACCCCTACTCTCAAATGCAAGATGTTGAGATGTTTTTATGAGCAGCAAATATTTACATAACTTACCATCAGAGTCTGACACTGCTGGCTCAGATGTCTGAGATACCATGGAGACATCTTCTGGCCTTTCTGCCAAATTATCTCCTTGCAGTCTAAATTGTGGAAAAATGCAATGAAAACATTTGCAATCATATTCAATGGATAAGACACATAAGAACGTTATCCCTGGCTACATACCCTGCTCACAACATTGCCCTAATTAAAAGAGCAGCTTTGCTGAAAAGCCCACACTTGTGGTTCAGTCATAACCTGGACTGTCTAGTAACCAAAACTAGCCTCCAAGTGTTGAACAGGCAACTGAATCCTAGCTTATGCATTTTTGTAAGTCTTATTTTACAGAAGTGGGGGTTGGTGTGCATGTGAAACTGCAGGCTTCCTTCCCTACCTTCAGAAAGATTTTAATTGAATAGGACTGCACTGGGTGTCCATGCCAATGTGTTGGCAGTGCGGTGGCCTTGGTGAGGAGTGGCTGAGGCTGCCCTGAGCCAGTCACAGGTGGTTCCATCTGGCTCCAAAAAGAACATGCAGGGCAAGGCTGGGCTTTTCAGCCAAAATAGTGGCACCTTGGAGAAACATAGTTAAGGAAGAGCCAGCCACAATGCCACACAGGCAGAAGAGCAGGGAACAGGAAGACTGGGAAACAGCAGAGGACACACCAAGGTCAAAGGAGATGGTGCTCCATACTATGGGCAGACACTCCCCTACAGCCCATGGTGAAATGCCAGAGGCAATATCCCATGCAGCCCCTAGAGGACCAATACCAGGGCAGGTGAGTATGGCCGGGATGGACTGTGGCTGATGGACATCCCACACTGGAGCAGGTGAAAAGTGTGGTGAGGAAGGAAGGGCAGAGAGGACCTGTAATGGACTGACCATAATCCCCATTTCCTGACTCCCATGCACTGCTCAGTGGGTGGGGAGAGGATTCTGAAGTGAAGGAGTGAATTTGGGTACAGGAAAGGGAGGAGGAAGTATGGTTTAATGTCTGTCTTTTAGTTTCTCATCACCTAAATCTATTTTAACTGGCAATAAATTAAACTAATTTTCCCCAAGTGAAGTCTGCTTTGCCCATTGCAGTAACTGCTAAACAATTTCCCTGTCTTTATCTTAACCCACAAGCTTTACTTCCAGTTTTCTCCTGTCATCTTACTGGCTGGGTAGGGAACTAGCCCTTAGCCAAAGTTAACCCATCACAGGGAACTTTATGCAAGAATATTTCCTCCTCCTTTGTTACTTGTTAGAAGGAAAATACAGTAATTATGGCAGGCTTTGTCTTCAGGCTTTCCTACTGCACCAGCTGACTGCAATGCCTTGACAGCAATTTATACAAATAATGCTTGTATCTGTTTTTTCAAATGAGGATCCCGAGAATCACACCATCCTTCTCCAGGCTCTTATGAATCCTGAGTACGAATTCTGCTCTGAAGAAATGCTTTGTAGCTCTAAATGCAATTTAGAGCTCTATAGCTCTATATAGCAGCTCTATAGCTGCCATTTACATAAAGGTTATCTTACCTTGGATTTATTCAGACATGAAAAGAATAAAAAGAATGCAATTCAATTTTGCAAAGCCCAGGAATCATAAAAATGCATTGAAGTAAAACCTTGGGGAAAGAAATAACTTATCTCTTGGAAGAAAAAAAAAGTTCTTTTCACTCTGTATTCTTACTTTCTGCAGCTGTTTTACACTAAGTTTGAAATTAACCTTTGAAACCAAGTATAACCTCCTTATCTGTCCTATCTAAATTTCACATTTTATGATTCTCACAGTTTTCTAATATATATGGATCCTAAGTCATCTTTTTGTTTGTACTCCTCAAAACCATTTCCCCCACAACCTCCTCCCTCAATTACTTTATCTCCTTTTGTTGCCCCTAGAGAGATTTATTTATGATGGAAAGCTCAGTGTAAATTCACAATACTTCTTATCTAAGGTGGCAGATCCATAGAACATGAAACTCAAGAAAACAAAATGTAAAACTTAGAAGCTGTAAACCTAATTTTGAAAATTACTTCTATGAATCCTTTATAGCTCTGTACCTGACTTCTAATGCTGTAGTTTCCAGTTCTTTAAAAGCCTAGATTTTCAAACAGAAGCAAATTACTTTCTACTCTATCCTAGAGATATTCAAATAGGGAGAAAACAAATTGCAAATGAAATAACTATGCAAAAAAAGCAAGATCTCAAAAACCACATAATTTTCCACTGCATTACAATTCACCCATCCTCCTTCATTACATACATATGCACATCTACTGCAAGCACATATCCAGTCTTAGAAAGATATGCACAGAATTGCAGGAACCAAAAGTGAGATACTCTTCTCTCCAGCCATGTTGGTAGTTCATTTATATTTAACTAAAAGGATAGTTAATCCAAGCTTTTCTGCTTACATTACAATCATATAAAAACTATCTCTAGATAGCTTCTTTTATCCCATCAGAATTTTCAACATTTTATATGTTCCCATTCTGAGCTTCAATAAATCCAAACCAGAACATGAGTAACTGAAATTATTCTCATCTTATTCTAGAATTTAAACATATTTAAGCAGTCCATTCCCTCATGAAGAAAACACACACACACAAAAAAAATCTTTTCAATGTATCTAATCAGAAAATCCATTTCATATGATTTTACCTTGTAGGAAGAAATGGCTGGGGTACTGGGTAAATGGGTGCATAGGATGTTTGACATATCCATACCTTATTTTCATATCTAATTTTCAATTTATTTATGTATTTCTTACATATAGATTCATATCAGAATATATTCTCATGAAACTCAAGCAACAAAAAGTCACAAACGCTATTTCTTGCCAAAAGAATTCTGGTACTTGAACTATTAGAATTTCTTCTTCAAAAGTATTATTATTCATAAGACATCTCCACAGTAAAATGAAAACACTCAAAAACTCTTAAGCAGAAAAAAGCATAGATTAGAAAGACACATAGATTTAGAAGAGTTACCTAAAAACTACTATATTACTAACACTTGATGGACTACAGCTTTTAACCAAAACATTATTTCAGCCATTAATTATTTTAATGTGAGTCTAAATTTGATACCTGACAGCCAACATTTTTCCCATATCTATTTCTAGTGTGATTTCTTGCTTAGAGGACATTTCAGTTATATTAACCTTCTGCATGTCAGAGCTTCAAGAGCTACAAAAGCAAACAGCCTACAGGTAAATATTTCAATTTTCTTTGATCCCAAAATGCATAATGCAGGGCTTCTTCCAAGAAAATGGTTAAGGACTTCAGGACCAAAGATATTCTGAATAAATTCTATAGATTTGGTGTAGAAGCATTATACAGGGTCTATCACTACAAACAAGCTTGTGGATATGTGAATCACAGTCCTCCTGCCAGTATGATTTTAAAAATATGATTCACAAATTTACAGAATAGGTCAGATTGGACGGGACCACAGTGGTCCAACCTCCCTGTTGAGCAGGATCATCCTAGAGCACATGGCACAGGGTTGTGGTCAGATGGTTCTTGAATGTTTCCAATGAGGGAGACCCCACAACCTCTCTGGGCAATCTGTTCCAGTGCATGGTCACCTGCACAGTAAAGTTCTTCCTCACGTCCAGGTGGAACTTTCTGTGCATCAGTTTCTGGCTATTGCCCCTTGTTCTCTTTCTTGGCATCACCAAGAAGAGCCTGGATTCAGCTTCTTGCAACCCTCCCTTCAGACATTTGTAAACATGGATAAGGCCCTCTCTCAGTCATCTCTTCTCAAGCCTGAACAGCCCCAGCTCCCTCAGCCGTTCCTCATACGAGAGATGCTCCAGTCCCTGCATCACCTTTGTAGCCCTTCACTGGACCAGCTCCAGGAGCTCCATGTCTCTCTTGTCCTGAGGAGCCCAGAACTGGACACAGCACTCCAGATGTGGCCTCACCAGGGCTGAGTAGGCTTAGAATCACCTCCCTCAACCCACTGGCAATGCCCTCCCTAATGCACCCTCAGGACACATTGGCCTTCTTGGCCACCAGGGCACTGCTGGCCCATGGACAGATGCTGTCCACCACGACCCCAGGTCCTTCTCTGCAGAGCTGCTTTCCAGCAGGTCAGCCCCCAGCCTGTGCTGGTGCATTTTTCCCCAGGTGCAGGACTCTGAGTTTGCCTTTGGTGAATTTCAAATGGTTCTTCTCTACCCATCTCTCCAACTGGTCAAGGCTGGATGCAGGACAAACTCCTACCTGGGAACTCCTCCAGTGCACTAAATGTAGACATACACAATGATTCTCCTCTACGTCAACACTGCTGTTCTATGACATTCTTAAAATCAACAGTTAGAGAAACTAAAGTAAATTTGACGTTATAGCAGAATACTAGAATTTAAAAATCCAACATAGTTCACATAATACTTCCGAAGACTACATGAGATTAATAAAATAATTACATACGCTTAATTACAAGCATAGGTAGTTTCTAACATCAGAGCCTGAAGAGAGGGCATAAAGTGTTCTGGAAACCAAGAAATAGAAATTCTTTGTGTAGACTACTGATTCACAGTATGTGTATTAACAATTCTCTTGTGCTAGTGTATAACGGAGGTTGTACTTTAGGAAATTTCTGAGCCAAACACAATTCAGAGGGTGACTGTCACTTACAGACAGAGAAATTTAGATTGTATTTAGGTTAATGCTGTTTTGACCTATTCTTCCAGAAATATGTCACTTAAATAACCAAAATTCCATTCTATTCCTTCCTAAAATGAACCAGAAGGGTTTTCATTTTTAGACAAAATCTCCTTTAATCTCGAATAAAAGACTACAGGCAAGAGTTATATCATTACCGTGCATATGGCTGGCCTTCAAATTCTGGTACACAACTAAGGACTTATTTTTATTTTTAAACAGAGCAAACTAGAGCTGGATAACTGTGCTCAAAATCCAATGTTCCCTAGAGGTGAACAACAACAGAAACCGAAACTCCATTTGAGAGGAAATCCTGAAAACCTGATATTTCAAGAAAATACAAATGCTTCTGCTGACTTTTTAGTAGTGAAGAAAAATTCCTCCAGGGGCTCCAGGACACTAAAGGGCACTCTCCAAGCAGGAAAGGAGAAATTACATGTCTAAGCACTGCAGCTCCAGCCATTCTCTCTGCTCTGCCCTGTGTCAGCTAAATTTTGTTGAATCTGAATAAACACTTGAATGAATAAAAAACATTTTGGTTTCCGTGAAACATTTTTCCTGAAAACATGCATTTAATTGGAAAATTCCTGATCTCCACTGCTAAAGACTCTAGCTCAATAGGGTGAGAAGTAGTGGAAAGTTTGGTAAAGAATCCTTAAATCATTCAGCAAAAAAGAGCATGTTTTCATGATCAGCTAAAACAGGTGCATATTTTTAAGGGCACAACAACAAAGTTCTCCGAAAAACAGAGGTAGTGTTATGTTTGTATTAGAATCTTAATTAAGGAGGTTTTAACTTCTTGAATCACTTATTTTCCTTAAATTATTTCAAAGCGTGTTACCTATTCTCTTGAAAAAATCCTACCAAATACTTCCACGATTTATAGTTAGTTTCTTTATGAAGGAGTTATTCTTTTGGATCAAAATCTCTAATATACATTTAGTAAGATTAATGAATATCATGAACGTATTAACAAAAGAAACTTATTATACACATAACATGATGATGTTCCTTTGGCAAAGGGAATTTTAGTCAGAGAAGAGAAGAAGGATAAATTTGACTTATTGGACTTCCTTTTCTTATTCTCCTTTCAAATCATCTGCTTCCTTTCTGTAATTTAAAACTTCACATCCATATCAAACATCTCTGCTAGCACTGTTAAACTGAATTATAATTTCCCTTGGACAAATAAATCACTCCAGGGAAGTTATAAGCAACAGAGATCAGACAACAAAAGTCATGAAAGGCCCCACACGCTTTTAGGTTACACTGAATGTTTTTCTTGCACCTTTCCCTAGCAACCTCAACACCAGTAAGAACACCATTTCAAGCTTCATAATCATCTGTCCTGACTTGTCTATAATATGGTGAATTTACTTCATTCTTTGTTCTGATCCAAATTTGGCTGATCCAAATTCTGACCTCATGTACCTTGACTTACTGACTCCACAAGTTCTACACTCCCTTACACTGCTGTAAGATCCAAAGCTTTTTCAGCACCTAAATATAAAGCCAGGAATTTCTGACTTATTCCATTTGTTTTACTAATGTCTTTTACAAATATAAAAATATTAAAACTGTGACAGAAAAATTCCTATTGTATTCACAGGTACAGAGACACAAAGATGTCAGTTTTCCAGTACAGACTGTACTGGTTAATATAATGGTAAAATTATATTAAATAAATATTATTAAAAACATATACAGGCAAAAGTACTCTTTGTCTGGTAAAACTCATCAGCTTTAGCTATACACACGACCTTCCTAATGAAGATTAGATTTTAAAAACAGTTTGTATGACTTTTAGATCACTGAACTGTAGAAGAAAAATGCCTTAGATCCATGGGAGGAGGATCCTCTAACAGAGGATTGTGAATTTGGTGAGCAGTGACCATGGCTGCCATCTCTGAATCAACAATAGAAAAGCTCTGCAGCATGTCACCTTGTTATATTAAGAAATCAGTGCCATAGTTTTTGTTTTCACTCTACACTAAAATACAGGAAGCATCTGCATTGAAGAGAAATGAAGCATGAGGACTATTGGATTATCCTGCAGAACACTACCGAGGAAGGCATTTCCAATATTAAACTATAAGACTACATGAATAAATAAAGATATTTAACACAATTTCTGAATAAAATGTAGAAATAAATGCTCAATGACACAATCAGCATGCTTTCCAATTTCCTTTAAATCCACTTTAAAGAAGTGATACAAGGCCATCAGGCAGGAGTATGTTGTTATTACCAGCAATTCTATTCATGTGAGATATACAGCATTTGTATTATTTGAGTCTCACCCTGATCTAAGGTACAGTTAATCTAAAATAACTTCATTTTCACCAATACCATTCAAATCACAGTCTGTTTCTCGCTTTTGCACTCACTTTCTTAAGGACATTATTTCTCAGTGCTTAAACACTATAACACAGCAAATTATTTGAAAATTCATTCAAACAGTAGTTAAAAATGGATTTTGGTTGACATTTTCTCCTTTTGCAAATTGAACACATTATTTTCCAGTCACTCTTGGAGATTTTTGTGGAAAGTTTCCACATCACCAATAGTGAATGCACAGCATAATGTTTTCAGCTGGTAATACAAGAATATACACTTGCTGAGCAAAACTTACACATCGACACAGCCTGCAAAATAATCTTTTTTGTGTGTTGTTTGCCTTTCCAAAATGCCTGAATGCAGGTCTTTGTGCCTTTAAATAAGTACACTCTGCAGCTATTTCTGAGGAGAACCATAAGTGGAAATATATTTCCCAGAGTAAGGAATCCATAAAGAGACGGAATTATCTAATCCTTTTACAAGATGGGGAATTAGGCCATTCTTACGGCAATCTTTTATCTGCTGCTGGCTTCAAACCATTATCTCACAGGAGAAAAATTACAGTCTTTGTCAGTCTTTTCAGACTTAACACTCTTTCTTCTCCTGTGAACCATTTTTTCTAGGACTTGTGAAAGAGTTTTGTGTGTGAGTGTGCATTTGTGTCTTTAAGAGCTATATTAAACTGCTATCCAGAGCCTCAAATTATGACCAACAAGCTTCCTCAAGCTCATGATCTCCTGGCTTCCTCTCTATATCTTTTTCATCCAGAAGAAACTTCTGTGGCTAATATACATCACAGTGTTGTACAAAAACCAGAAAGAATCTATAAACATTGCCATAGAGAATTAGCTTGCAAAGCACACATCAAAGAGAGAAAAGGAAAAGAAGGGAGAAAAGCTTGGTAAAGCACTTGTCTTCTTAAATTATTGAGGGGGTTAAATGGGTTTTGTAGGGGAAGAGAGAAAGAGATGTCTTGACAAGATCTGCAAATGAAGGACAATGTAGCAGATGTTGCCCTCCATTAAATTGAGAGAGAGCAGAATAATTTTCAGGACCAGCAAAATAGTATTAATTTCATATTCAAATATGCTCTTACTTCCTTCATTTTTACAAATCAAAACTAGGACATTCAAAAGGTGTAAAAAATAATTTACATCTACTGTTCTTAGAATTTCTCCACAGCAGTTTTAAATGTTTGCAAGTACACCAACTTGTTCAAACCAGTTCTCCTTTTTAAACAACCAGCCTGAAATAAACAAAAAATAAATTAGGTACTGGTGAACAATAGTTCTTACAAAAGATAATCTAGTGGCATGTCACTAATTCAGAGCACCTTATGTTGCATTCTTCCTGCATAGCCAAAACCACATAGTAATACCCTGTCAGTTAAGTTACAGTAGGGCTATCTCCAAATAAACTTGGTGCACTGTCGTGTTTCCAAAACCATACTTACCATGATAAGGTGTATGTGTAAGATGTAACTCACAGCTAATTTTATGTGCCTAGTGCTCATGTTTCAAGTCTAAGTCTCTTTTCATTAACATGTAAACACTTTCTTCAAACAAATGGAAGTCTTCCATTACTTTTCTGCTGATTGACAACTATTTAGGTCAAAAAAACAACTCTACCTCACATGTGCATACTATAAGGAAATAAAATAGCTGTTAAATCTAACACAGAGAGAAATATGTCAACTGAGAACACTGGTCTCTTCACAGATTATCATAATTTTTGATAACAGATTGTTTTTCTATTATCACAGTATTTTGTGGAACTTCTGATAGGCCTGAAATTATTGCTTGGTGAATTTAACAAGTGGGAAATTAATGTAAAAAAAAAGAGCAAGGAAAGAAATCTGATCTTTCCAGGACTTCTGCCTAAGCACTTCAGGTAAATCTCCTGTCTTATATTGCTGCCTTCCCAAAACACTGTTAAGACATTGAAAATAGAGATACTTTGGCCATTCTTCCAAAGCACACATTCACTGGGAGTTTGCCATGAAACTACTTAAGATTTAGGACTAAAAATTATACTATCTTGTGCATTTCAGAGGTCAAACTTAGATCCATGAACTCAAAAAACAATCTGAAATCACATAAATATTCTGTATTTTGCATACAGTAAGATATTCTAAAGAAACACAAGACAGTGAAAGAAAAGGCAATCCAGTGTGTTACTCTGACAACTTAGCAAGCCAGCCTGTCAAATCTTAAAAAATTATTTATGATCTCTGTCTCTGATAACCACCAGGGCCAGTAAAAACATTTCCTGAATGATTTTCTTCTTCAGCGTTTTTCTCTTGCTTTGAAATAACTAGATAACAAAGTGGTACACCACTCCAGGAAAGGAGAGATAGAGGAATTCATTGTAGCTGTACTTAGCACTTACAAAATCAAAAGACAATAAATACATTATTTTGGTTATTTATGCATCAAAACTGGGCAAGTTAATCACTGCCCAAATGGAACTCATTGAAAAGGAGAAGTGAATGCTTACCTTTTTTTTCTTTTTTTGCCACAGCTTTTTCTTTTCCCATAATTATTTTTGTTTTTCTACTTTATAAGAAGTTTTAACTAGCCAAAGGAAAAATATGGGGTTTGTTCTCAATTTTCCAAAGTGAAAGGAGATTTTTAAAAGTTATAAAGCACTACCATATGGAGTTTAATTTACTTGTCTGCCACTATTAAAAGGAAAAATATGCAAATAAAACATTTTGTTTAGGACAAAGTCTGTGAAGCTGGCAGAAACAAACATGAGGAAAATTCAGCTCTTTTTAAACAAGAGGTCCAATAAAACTAAGGTTACAAAACAAATAGATAAAGGAAAAAAGAAGGTAAAATAGTGACATGAGTCATCTGGAATGTTTAGTACTTTCTGTCCTATAATAATAGCCACTTAGAAATAGTACACAGTCAGAGAGATGATATGAAATACATGACAGGAAAGAAAAAAATATGTGTAGGTAATCAAAAGTTTTGATAAGATTTGAAGACAAACTTCCTCAAAGACTGTTCATGAACCTAATCACAGAATTTTTCCACCAACATTCATTCTGTACCAACCACCTCAGTTTGGAAGCACTTTTTTCCCCTTGGTACTTTGAAGTAATTTGTTCCCAGGTTTCAGAAAAATTAAGAAAACAGAAATTTCTGCCAGAAACTGAGTCACTAAGCTGGCCTAACCACTACTGGGCAGACAGACAAAGATTATTCTTCATACAAATACATGTACCAAACCACATATATACCTGTGCCCGTTCTCCAGTATTACATCACAGTATATAGAGTCAAATAAGAGATTATATGGAGCACTTGAGAAGTTATTCTTTCTGACACATCTGTGTATGATTGATTAATAATATTAGAGTCTATAAAGAAGAAAAAGGGAGTTATTTTATACTCACTAGGATCAGGTTTTGCTCTAATTCCATGACCTCTTAACACTGCAGTTAAAGGGATGATTATAGCTCATGTAAACACACCAGAACCACCTCTAAGTTAGCATCTGCAG
This sequence comes from Buphagus erythrorhynchus, assembly GCA_013400855.1. Classification (NCBI taxonomy): domain Eukaryota; kingdom Metazoa; phylum Chordata; class Aves; order Passeriformes; family Sturnidae; genus Buphagus; species Buphagus erythrorhynchus. Next base: position 3,998 of record VZTT01029673.1, on the reverse strand, counting down.
ATTTCCTTCACAGAGCCATTTCGACAATTCATGTAGCAGCTAAGGAATATTTGTACATGCAGAACTTTTCCTGCTAGAATTCAATGCAGACACAGCCTTTTATTATGCCACCCAGGCAGCACACACTGTTACATATGGTCAGGAGAAGATGAAGACAGTCCATGGAGTTTCAGTGTCGTTTAGTCCTGCATGCATTTTCAAGGTATTACTCCTTTTGAGGTGACTGATGTCAGAATGCTCAGTTTGGGAAAGAAATCTTACAGTCTGATTTGAACAGCAGCAGTCTGCTGAAAACAGAGCAGAAGCATCTACCATGATGGTTTAGTCTAATTTGGTAGAACATAAACCTAGACCTAGTGCCAAAAAAATGCACCAGTAGCAAAAGTTATATCCTTTCTTCTTCCAGGACCTATGGCATCTGTAGAGGATGCCAGAGGTTGCCCTTTCTTCACCCTACCCCATCAGCCTCTATCCCAAAGTTGCATGGTGCAGCATCTGTTCCCTGACATCTTTCCATCCACAGTTCTAGAGTTATTTTGGGATTACATGGCTGGACAAGGTGGGAGAGCCTATCTCGTTTCAAAACACCTGNAATCAGTATTTATGATCTTCCTCATAGGGGGAACTAATTTAATTAATTTTTCTCTTTGTTGTCTGAAGTTTCAGGAGTGCTGTCTGGGGACAGTGCATACAGTAAAATAGTTTTTAAACAGCAGGTTTTTTTCCCCTTTACGGTCATCAGCTTTGCTGCTTTTGATAGTTAAACTAGATTCACCTGTCAAGCTTCAGACTATTTTCTTCACAGGTCATTATCAAGTTTTCCACCAAATGCTTCTTTATGACCTCAAGTCTTATTAGTATTGTCAGAGCTTTGTTGTTGCTTAGATAAAGCACTTCCATACAACTCTAAGATTCTAAAATAGTTGAAGATAGATTAATACCATAGAATTTCCCAGCCAACCAAACAGTTCCTGTTCTTTACTAGAGATATATGATGGTACATTCAAACAATAGT
>VZTT01029672.1:40361-62281 GCA_013400855.1 Buphagus erythrorhynchus | reverse complement strand
TTTTCCAGCCCCAAATGAGATGTGTGGCTGAGTTCCCCTGAGAAGAGGTATTTATAATGGAAACATTGACACAACTGAAATGATGATGCACTGAGTAGCATTAAAGCTCAGCACATGCTTAGTCATCTCATTCTTCTTATCAAATTGGATGTGGTCCAACAAAACTCTCATTGTACTTCACTTGTTTGCTTGGCTTCAGTTTTAACATCTCCATAGCTTACAAAAACACATTGCCAGGCCAAGTGTTTTCAAAGTCTAACATTAATAAACCCCACGACTTGATACATACACAAAGAGCAGAGTCTGCACCCAGCAAAAAAGGCTGTGCTCCAATTGCCTCTGCTAATGTTGGTACAGGGATCTGGGAATCTTCCTCCATGCCCAAATGACTTCGGAAGCAAGGCAAGATCCCTCAGCCTAGCCATCAGCTGCTCTGCTTTGTCCCTCCTGTGTTGGCTCATGCCTGCACTTCCAAAAGAAGTTAACATCATCCTTTGGTAAATGACCTTTACATGTTTAGGGCCAAAACCTGCCTTTTGCCACACACACACTCACATACACACATTTTTTTCAAAATTTCATTTTTTTCATTTTTTTCAGTATCAAAAGCAACACAAACTATGTGTTTGAAGGCCTTGATGGGTCAGACCCAAACCTGGACAGCATCATTACTTTTTTGAAGCTCTGTGTGTCTCAGTAAGATTTTTCCTCCCTGCATGATGAACATGTATAGCCTGGACCTTTACTAATTGAGGTTGTTTTTGAAATTGGATCTCCTACCTAAATTTTATGCTATCTGGGGCATAGCTGGACTAGAACATCCCTGAAAAGACACAGGATATGCCATAAAATATATAAACCTACTTTTAGGACAGACCAAATGGGCAGGATGACGAAGAAACAGGAGAAATCCAGGGACAAGAAAACTACAGGAAATAGCTGAACAAAACCTGTGATTACTTGGTGTAATATATAGAGATGCATACAAGTGAAACATCTGTATCCTAGCAGGCAACAGGATGTTTTCATTGATTTCCATAAGATCAGACGCTCATTCACTGAATTTTGTCATGACTAAGGCACAAGCAAAGAGAAGTCAAGTGGGCGTGGTGATAAAATTTGGACAGCACAAGAGAGAAAATTTCCACCAAAAAATTTACAAACTTTCAGCCAAAAATGAAAATGCTCTAACCCAAACCATTAACTATATATATACTTCTTGCATTCAGGAATCAGAGGAGATTCCATCTGCCATTAGCCATACTCCCTTATTAAAACATGTATCAACTACCTACCAGATTCACATCCTGCTCTCAAATAGGAACTAAGGCCTTTGGGTCAATCCATGATGAACCATGTTTTGCTTTTGTTGACAAGAACAGGCACATCCTAAGAAACTCGTTGTGATTCATTCGTCTCGTCTGAGATACAAGGGTAATAAAATGGTAATAAAAACTCTCTCCTTCTGAATTACAGCATTCAGCATTTCAAAGCCTTGGAGCACAGACTCACTCACTCTGACAGAGACCATGAGTTAAGTTATCTAACCAAAAAACATCACTGGTTTATAATAATGTGTTTCTATAATCTCATACATTGTAACAGTAACTCTTTAAGGTTTATCACACTGGCTGCAGGCAAGAAATTTCTTGAGCGTCAGAGAAATGCTGGAAGATGAATCAGGGAACTTCTGCGTCAACATCATCTTGAATAATAAAATATATGCTGTAATATTTCCCTGTGGTATCCAGGAGCCAGTCCATAAGGGGGAAAAAACTAAACCTTCCTAGCATCAGTCTTTAACATAACATTTAAATTCTATTAGTGACGCATGTTGCAGATAAGTAAATAAAAAAGCAGAGGATTAAAAAAGCACAGCCAGGCAGGTCTTTCAGTGACGTAAGGCCGGGATGTTTTATTCATCTGCTGAAAAGAGAGGAGTTTGCAGCTACCCAGGGAGAACTGTTTCAGATGCATAGGGAAGGGGAAGGACAGGATACAGCTCAGTGATGCTGTTAAGCAGCAGGGATGCAGGTGGGGAAGTGCAAAAAAGATACTCCCCCTAAATGTTCAGGTGGCTTCACTGCATGTTTATTAATCAGGGCAAGAGCTATTTTTTTCAGATGGGAGAAGAGACAGCTGCTCTGTCAAAAGCAAAATAAGGGACACTCAGGACACTGCAGGCTGCTGTTTGTGCCTGATGGCAGATGCATGGTGTCCCTAAGCTGTGCTGCTACTCAGGGATCAAATTGGCAGCACTGGGACCATCTGCCTTTCAGTATTGTTGGACACTGCTCTCTAAGATGCTTCCCTTGTTATTTGGTTACATGGATCCTGAAAATGACAATTAGAACTGTTCCAAGTGCTGTGGGGTAAGACAATGGATTTACCCTATCTGTATGTTATGCATCCTTTCCCATGGCATTTATTTTTACAGAGCTATTTTCCCATACTTTCTCCAAAATACAGATGTATCCTTCAAATCAAGACATTTCCCAGGTTTGCAACATGGGCCTGAGTAGATGTGAGAGCAGCACCCTTCAACCAGACCACTGAAGCAATAAATGTCCTCTGCTACACCATGAGATGGAGGTTTGTGGATAACTGCTACCTACATTCCCTGTGGGAAAAATGCTGTTTAAAAAACAGAGCATGCTGCAGTGGCAGAAGGCATCACAGCTTCTGGGAAGTAACATCATTTCAGAAATGATGGGCAACAAAACCTCCCTCGGGGCTCAAGAGCAGCTTCTAAGTCTCAGGACTTCTAAGAGGCAGACCATGCAGCAAAAGCAGTCATGGGCCTTTGCAGATTCCAGAATTCCAAGTCATAAGCTGAAAAATGCAGATAGTAATAACAAAAAGAGAAATAAGCAAAAAAATAATTGCTGTGAAGGACTGGTAATAGAATGTAAGGAGGAGCTCACAGCTGATTACAGCATGAACCAATCTCCCTTGTGAACTAGAGGCAATCATATCCTTAAAATGCAGAAAAAATACCTCTGCCTCAGTTGACCTTATGTTCCACTTCAGTAACCTTCCACTTTGTTTACACTGGCCACATACAGGTGTAATTGCCTGCAGAGACTTATCAGCACAATTTAATACGAAAAAAAAAGAGGAAAAGAACCAGCAGGGAAAAAAGCAAATGGTCATGTTGCCTCCAGACGTGTCTACAATTCATATCCATAACCTCTCTGCTCAAGCAGCTGGAGAATAAGCTGTAACAGCAGGAGGCCTTGCACTTTTACAGGAGTTCTGCAAGCACAGGAACTGGACTCCAGCTGCTACAGCACCTAAGCATTACTTTGGGGTTTCCTGTGGCACCTCAGCACAGAGAAGAAATCAATCCATCAATCAATCAATCAGTCAAGCCCCTACTTCAGCCAGGGCTGGCAGATTCTGGCTTCATGTACCACCAGCAGGACCCAGGCAACCCAGCCAGTTACCCAGCCATTATGTACCTATCTCTTCTCTATTCCACACTGAAAAGACACAGTCTTCTGAGTCACTCCTTGCACAGAAGCTGTTCCATATCTGTGGTAACACTTTCATACTTGCTGCCCTTTTCTGAACCTTTTCTAGCTTTAATATATCCTTTAGAAATGAGGGGAACAGCACACTGTAATCAAAGTGTGTGTGAATCACAGATATATACAGTGGCATAGTGACATTTTCAATTTTGCTCTCTGTGCCCTTCCCAATCACTGCAAAATTTGAGTTGCCTCTTCAAGTGCTGCTGAGACACAAGTATCCCCAAATGACTGTCCTGAAAAGTTTTATTCTGTGCTGTCCTTAATAGAGTGTACCACGGGCAACTGCAGAAGAATGTTATTATTTCAAAATAGGCATTTCCAGACAGATAATCTCCCACCTCTCTTTGGTTTTGTATATAAAGTGACAATAGACATACTAATTAGAGCATTCCAAGTGCAGCAAGGAAAAATACCAGATCACACTCTGCTCTCCAGCCGTGGCCTAAGTTAAAAATTGTGAGGACAGAGGGGTGGTGTGAATAGGCAGCTTTAACTTGCACCACTAGCAAAAGTGAAAGCAAAATAATGAGGTGCAGTGGGGCTTCATTCTGTGCATTCCACTTGTTTGCCCTGTCCTTTCCTCTCCTCTGTGCCCACATCCCCAGTCCCTTACAGGGCCCTTGCACCCCAGGCAGGGCAGAGCAGCACTGTGGCACAGAGGCACTCTCCAGCCAGGCTGAGCTGGCTCCGACCTGGGATGCTTCAGATCTGGCATCCAACTTCTTGAAAACAAACAACAAAAATGCCCACACTGCTGTTCCCAAGTCCCCTGACTGTGCTCTCCTGTGTGAAGCATTGCAGACATGACACACTGTGATCCATCAGCAGCACCGCAGGGAATTCTCCATATGGGTGCACACGTAACTGTAAATGTTTCTACACCACTGCTGTCATCCCCCAAGAGTCACAGTCACCAAGATGTGTGACAATTTCCAGATATGCCAGTGCTATGTCAAAGCATTTCATTTACAACTTTCCTGCCTCACTACAGCGGGGTCTTGGTTCCCTGCAGCTGGGTATGATGGATATGATATGATAAGTATGATATGATGGAGTAATGATCACTGAGCACTAAAATTTGGCAATTTTGCTCAACAACCTAATACAGGAGATAAAGAAGCATCTGACAGGAAAAAAAATCAGTTATCTGCTGAAGCATTTCCCCTCAGTGCATGCAGGAGCCAAAAGCAAGAGAGACAGAGAGAAGATGACTCTCAGGTGATTAAGTCCAGGAAGTGAGTGCTGAGAGCAACACCAATAGGATAATTTGAGAAACGTCTCATTTTATCAGATTTCAGCAAATTAATGAATCTTTTGCAGAAATAGACATGTTTTGCCAATGCAGTCATAGCTAACAGGCGATTTCCATTCAAAAATTCAAAAATTTGGTTTGTTAGGAAATTTCTGGCAGCCCCTACACTCCCTGTTGTTTGGGAGTTCAGGCTTCAGGACCCCAGCATTTCCAGATCAAACAGCTATGCAGAATGACCCTCATTCCCAGGACATCAAGGGCTACAATGCCAGGGAATCAGCAAGAGAGTTGTCCTATAGCATTGGACAGAGTGCACTATGGACATCTGATGGTCCCATAGTGCACTCTGATCAGATTTACTTCCCTCTGAAGGGAATTCAGTGGGGAAAAAAAATCTGCTTTCTGCTCAAAAAATCCTTCATTCTGCACTTGCACCTTGGTCCTCAATGATATAAATCTTTCTGCTTAGTTCTGGTGACAGGACTCAGATTCTGCTGCACACTGCAAGGCACATCACCTATTCCCTCTGTGTGCTGAGCTCCTCATCCGCAAGGCAGGCAAGATAAATTACAGATTTAAGAGTCGGTGTTCACAGTAGACCAGTGCATTACTATTGATGTTCTACAGAGATCTTTTGTCCACCTTGCAGCTGAATATGACCAGATTCCCAGTGACCTCATTTTCATTAATGCTGGGGCCCCTTACACAATGCAGAAGTACAGATGGACCATAAAGCAGAAATAGATCATAGTAATTGCAGCTCAGAGACCCTTTAAACCAGACAGAGTGACAAAAAGGGGCTTTTCTGTGAAGGAGAATCTGGTCCATCGGTCTTTTTAATGCCTATAAGCAGGTGATAACAAGCTGCAGTGCACTTTACAGATGGCTGGCAGCACCTAATTCAGAGTAACACACTGTAAATAGAGCCACTACACTGTGAAGCCATCAGGTGATGTAAATCGTCAGAGGAATAATGCTTTTAGCAGGGAACTTTAACAGGGGGTTTAGGTGATGGATCAGCTCTGTGTTTTCACATATGAAATTCTTCCTGACAAATGCAGGAGTGTGACTTGACCTTAACTAAGCAGTCAGATCAGATGGCAAATATAAAGGAAAATGTGTTATTTACTCTGTTTAAAAATTATATATAGCTATCGTTTTGCTATAACCTTCAGTTTTTAGTCTGTTCTGGAAATGAATATGATCACCATAAAGGGAAATTATTCAACAACAGAGAACCCCCATATTGTTTCATCTGCATCTGTGTCCCAGCTCTTGATGGGCTGTGTCTGGGATCTGATTCAATGAGACCATTAGACCATCCAGTGTCTTCTCCTTTTTTTGTCATATCTTTCAAGATAGGACCGCATTCCTCTTATGCAAAATCTGAGAAAAATACCTGAAGAAAACCCCTGCATAAAAGTCCCATCCACACCTACTACCAGCAGTAGTCTTGGAGCATCAGTACTCTCTCCCTTCCATGCAATCCATCCCAACCTGGAATGACAAAGCACTGTGGTTTCTGACTGCCCATGTATTTCACCAGGAATAGTAAACGCTTTAGAAATACTTCAACTACTTCAGGTTAAACAGTTATTTCACGTTTAGCTTGAGCAACAGCACAACTTCATCAGAAAAAAAAAAAGTCTAAACATAACCAGAGAGAGAAACCAGTCAGATCAGATGGGAACATGGGTCCATCCTGCATGTTCTCTAAAGGGACTGCTGGTAGCTTCAGCAAATGCCATAGCAGTTTTTTACACCTCTTTTTATGCCTCTGTGTATCCTCCCCATTCGAACATAATTCTTCCTTTCACAAGCAGTTTCTCTGTTGCCATAGCAGAAAGTGACCTTCAAAAATCAATCATGACAAGTTTTTGCAGTAACAGGACCTTTGTTTTATGAGCTTATATTAATCAGGTAATCTTATCTACTGTGGAGATGTGTTTGTGCTCCAAAGCTGTTCCTGCCTGCAGTGAGATTTGTTAAGGCTCCAGGATTTGGGTTCAAAGCTCATGAAAAGGGCATCCTCAATTTGAAAAGCCTCTTATCTGATTAATCCCACTATAAATGACAAGAAGTATTTTACATTATTTGCTTATTGGAAGTCCTCTGCCCATGACATCATACCACAGTGTCAGCATCATTAACATTTGCTCAGATCTCCTTGTGTGTGCACCTTCAGACTCTCCTCCTGTAATATGTGTCTTCCATTTGGCACTCTCTGATGTATGAAGATACAAAGCAAGTTTGTCTTTAACAAACAGCCACAACACCTCAACCAAAGCAATTGAGACTGGATTGCAGGAAGTAATGAGAACTGGTCTGCAGCTCATGCCTAAAGCCATAATCACAGAATCATTTAGCATTGGAAAAGCCCTCTGAGATCACAGGGTCCAGCCTTTGACTGACCACCACCATGACAACTAGACCATAGCACTAAGTGCCATATCCAGTCATTCCTTGAACTTTCCCAGGGATAGTGACTCCACCACCTCCCCAAGCAGCCTGTTCCAGTGCTCAACAATCATTTCTCCCTGAAAAAATTCTCCCTGGTGCCCCATGGTGATGCTTGAGGCTGTGTCCTCTTGTCCCGTAGCTGGCTGCCTGGGAAAAGAGACCTACCCCCACCTGGCTACAATCTCTTTTCAGGCAGTTAAAGAGAGCAATAAGGTCACCCCTGAGCCTCCTGTTCTCCAGGATAAACACCCCCAGCTCCCTCAGCTGCTCCTCATAGGACCTGTGCTCCAGACCCTTCCCCAGCTCCATTATCCTTCTCTGGACTCTCCCCAGCACCTCAATGTCCCTTCTGAAGTGAGGGGGCCAGAACTGGGCACAGCACTCAGGGTGTGACTTCACCAGTGCTGAGCACAGGGGGACAATCCCTGCCCTGGTCCTGCTGGCCACACTATTGCTGGTACAGGCCAGGATACCACTGGCCACATGTCAGCTCATGTTCAAGCACTGTTGCCCAGCACCACCAGGCCACTCTGTCCCCAGCCCACAGCTCTGCATGGGGTTGTGGCCAAAGCGCAGGACCTGGTATTCAGCTTTGTTGAACCTCATACCCCTGCCCTCAGCCCATTGATCCAGCTCCCCCTGCAGAGCCTTCCTGCCCTCCAAGCAGATCAACACTCCCACCCAAATTCGTGCTGTCCATGAACTTACTGAGGGTACCCTCATGCAGATAATCAGTAGTTTGATTTACATTTTATTACAACAGTAATGATAAAAGTGTTGCTGTGGTTCTTGGGGAATTTCTGATGGTGGACAAAGGCCAACTGATCTGCAAAAAAAATGTGATCTGAGAAAACATGTGGTCAAACTGGCCTTTCTCACTTTGACTAAAATAAGACTTCACTGAAAACATAAACAAAAATTTAACTGGATGTTCACATGTCATCCTCATGTGTAAAACCTGCTAACAGATGAGAGCTGGCGTGACTTCGGATCTTCTTAGAGCAAAGCAAGGTTGACAAGTGAGCCACAGCTTCCTGAATACAGGAAGTAGTAATGTGTCATTTTCAGAAGGTACTTTGCCTTTTGAAATTCTAAATCCTGTTGACTTTCAGTGAGAATTGTCATCATATTTTCTTAAGCACTTAGGAGTGTACGTACCATTTTCAGAAGTCAAACTATTATGAGCTTAAAATTATGTGCATTGATGTAAGTCCATAAAACTAAGTTCCTTTACCTCTGCTGAGAATGGACCTAAAGGATCCTAAGGCATCTTAATAGCTGTGGAAAAAATTATACAGAAACCTACCACGCTAATGAACAAAACCAACTGAAATATTTCATTCTTCTAATTGCCCTGTATAAATCTGACCACACTGGCCAGGTTTTCACAAAGAAATTAACCTAGAAACCAGAATGTAGGAAAACAGATAATGTTAAAAACCCAACCCTCTCTCTCTTCCAGCTCCACCTCATCATGCTGATCTATTAGATCCATACATCATCCTGGCACTGCTTTCCTAGTGAATGGCTTATAAAGCATTGGGCAGCAGAAGAAACAACACCCAGGGAAGCTATTTTCTTTTTATTTAATTATTTTTCAATGTTATAGATTAAGTATTTAATTAAAACACAAGAACACAGTTTGGAAAACTACAAGAGAAGGACATGCATTAAGTCTTGGTCCATACTCTCAGAGGCTCGCAGAACTGAGGTGCCTCAAGATGATGATGAAAAATGAAGACAGTTAAGAAATGTTTTCCCAGATTTTACCATGAACAATCTCTCAAATGTGCCAGGTATTTGAAATTCCCAGTCAAGCTACCTGTCCCCTCAGCAGTAGTCAAGGGCACACCTGGGGTGTACAAATTGTGTGAACAACTGAAAGCACCATCAGTAGCAGCACCTCCCTCAGCCACAGCCATGTCCAAACAGAGCTTTTCTGACACTCCAGAGTACATCAGTGACCAGACTGACCTTCTGCAATCAATTCATAAAGTTAAAAATATCTTAAGCCAGAGTTTCAGATTAAACCATGCTCTTGCTTTGCACTAGCCCTTCAGGTGTTCTGGTAAAATAGAAAATTGGGTCAAAGTATAAATATGCAATAATAAAACATAAGTTGTTGATGATAAGAATACTTTAGTTTTCACTCCTACAAAACTGTTTTTCTAGTTCATGTGGTGGCAAAAATAATCTTCTGAGGCAGGTGTGGCTGTAACATGGGTCTTGTTTAAATCTGGGAACAAAAAGCTTTTTGGTTATCAGTACAGTAAACAGCAGTGCTTGCCAAGTCCTTAATCTTATGGCAGATCTGTTCTCTATTGCTTTATTTCTCTACATCATGATCTTCCCCAACCTGATTAACCAATGAAACTGATCTTATCAAGAAATCAAAGCAACACTGTGAAAAAGGTGCTCATGCTGAAAAAAACCCGTATTTCACAGTGTACTTGGGAGGAAAAACAAGTATATTAAAACAGATAGCTCTCCAGGGACAAGGAGGAGAAATATGCTCTGAACCAACTCACCACAGAGATGATAAAAATAAAATAGGGTTTCACTGGACTTGTCACCTCAATCCCAGATGGGATTTATTCAATAGTACATACCTTTTATCACAAAAAAAAAAAAATCAGAAAATGCAGTTAAAACTTGCAAGCATTGCTCCTCATTTCTATCTCATTTCAGAGATCTTCTTTTAAAATATAGTCTTAAAAGCACTGGTCACTCCTGGCTTACTTAGCAATTTCTGTCCCTTTTTTACCTATTGTCTTGAGCATCAAGCCTCTCCAGCTTGATTCTTTTTCCTTTATAATTAACCTTTCTTAATTTTCTTAAATTTTGACTGTTTATTTTCATAATTGCTCAACTGCAGACTCTCAAATTCCTACCTAGATGCCTAAACAAGGACAGATTTTTAAAGAGCACACCATTCAGCAGTACAATTCCTAGAAGAACCCAACTGCTGTCAACACAACTTTTTAAATCTTAAACTGTGGATAGTTTTCACATAGGAGTTCATAACATACCACTAAGCTTCTGAGAAATCTATAACTCCATCAACCTGAAAGATGAAAGTGTGGGCATGCTGTAAATTCATCCACATTTAGATGAATACAACATTTTGGCCCAAGTATAAATATGCATTAACGCAAAAGAAAGAGACTGTGATCACAACATCCTTTATTATTTGGTCCCACAGAAACTGGGGAGGCAGGAAACCTCACAAGCCACAGATTTGCTACAAAGCCTCAGTCTGTTTTGGGCAGCTTGGATTAGTGCCTTCACTAATCTCTCTGTGAAATAGCAAACCATTATGTCCCAAGGATGCAAAAGCATCACTTTTAAAATTCCAATTATCCATTCAAGAGTAGGCTACTATAATTCGTTGCTAATGTAGGATCAACAGGGTCATCAACATTTCAAAGCATCAGAGGCTAAGCCTGTCAAAAATACTCACTTTATCAAGGGATTTTTCTTTAAACGTAAGAATATGAGCAGAGAGAATCCCTACAGTAGCTAATCCTCCAGACTCTCATTTAAATAAATTCATTAACTTTATCCATAAATTTGACTGGTTAATACCAAGTCATAAAACTAAATCCAAACAAACACAAGGCACTGAAAAAAAAAGTTATCAATTATTACCCAGCCATGTCAGATTGGGTCAGGCATGTATCTAGATAATACCATCGGATTTATCCAATGCCTCTTCTTGATAAATCTGGCATGACAACTTCAAGCTAGCCAAGGTAGAGTTACAAAGTAACACCTAAATAATTTAATAATCCATAAAGAAGTACTGTTTCAAGACTAATGTTCACTAATATTTGAAAAAGACAATAATTGTTTGAGTGACAGTACAGATGATTCATGGACAGAGACTAAGCTACTACAAGCTTTGTAATGAGAAACCCTTTTCTTTCTTAGAAAACCTGATACTTGTAATCAAGAAAGTATCTTGCTGGGCAGAGAACACAATCATGTTCCTACCTCCTGTAGTTAAAACTACAGCAATCTCTTCCTAATCATCTTTAACTGCTGGTGCTGAAACAGCTTGGCCTTGGCCTCATTATTTAATCCAGTATGAGCAGTGACAGTGTGAAGGCAGACTGAGGTTATCCATACACTCAAACCAGAGCATTTGCATTAAAATGACTGCATCTGATGGACATTCACAGTCAAGATCTTGGATAGGACTAGGAAACAGAAATTGGACTCATATTTACCACTGTCCTCCAAAGTTTCTCCGTGTTCTGGAGTGGGAGTGGCATTTACTCTCTAGCCATTACTGCCAATCAGTCCAAGTCCACTTTTGCCCCTTTTCCTTCAGACAGCACTAACTTCTGGCTGCTTAGTTGGATGGTGCCAGATAACCATGTTTATGATGCTTACCAGACTGTTTATCTACCTGAGAAACCCACACATCATTTTTCTCCCCCTTCAGACAGAAGATATAGAAAAAGCAAGGCAGAATGATACTGCCCACAAATCTTATTGAAGAAAACTGGCTTCCATAGCATTTTTAATCCAAGATTCTCAGATTACTCCAATTATTAAATATACTCAACTTCCACTTAGATATAAATATAGCATTTCTACTGTTCATACCCCATTTTCAAAAAAGAAAAAAAAATAAAAATAGAAAGATTGTTTTCCAAAGCACACAGGATAACAAGCTACTGGTAGAATCCAGCAACACACAGGGCCACAGGGCTGGCACTCTCAACTACTCTCTCAGAGCTGATTAAACTCTCTCAGCACAGAAAAAAAGTATAATGTATAATCTGTAAAAAGTTGTAGTCACACTGGAATATGTCATTATAATCAGTTAAATTACTATTTGCATTTGTTAGAACTTTGTGATTGTTAGCATCTCACCTACAAGGATCATAAGGAACTATTTGATTAGTCTGATTTTGATTCATGTAATTACAATCAAGGTGATCTCTGTTATATAACTACTGAATACCTTGTATTTTCAAAAATAATATTAGCAACTTAGGTCTATTTGGGATTTTCTGTGATTTCAAGCAGACAATCCTACCTTTCCAAGATATAGAAATCCAGCATAGGGGCTTGTTTTGACTTGAAGTATCACAACTTGCATGTTGGACATTTGGTTTTGGCTTGCTTTGTCACATGCCATGCACAGTGCCCTGCAGAACTTTACAGTTGACTCTGCAAAGCAGAACCTAAATTTAAGATATTCTTTAAAAAAAAACCACCATGACTAGAGCAGCAAAAGACTGGAAGAATCACTTGGTGCTTACATAGGCCAACTAGCAGCAGGAGAAAAATCTCATTCTCTTGTTTTTCTTGTCACTCCTTTACTGAAATAAGTTTCACAGGGTGGCTGAATGTCTCCCACCAGCTTAGGGACAGCAGAAGTTTCCTCTTTTCTGGTTGCTACTGCTTTTTTGACCAAAACAAAACACAAGAACTGGATATTTTCACGTGCCTATGGTGCCCAGACAGGTGCCTGTGGCTCTTTTTTGGGACACCCAAGAAAACAAGTTTAGGAAAAGCATCAAGGGCAGTTTTACTCATTCTCTGCCCCATGCCAATAGCATTAGTATCCATATTTTTTTTCGCAGAAATTTTTTTACCCTGTCCATAAAAAAAACCTCTATGTCAGTAGTTTATGCAGCCCTGCTGATAGAAAGCTTTTCCCATTAATACAGTATTCCTCCAGTGGAGTTTAAGCCCACCACTTCTTGTGCTATGTGTGCCACACACTTCTCTGATGTAGCCCTTTTATTTTACTTTATGAACTCTCACAGCTCTGCAGCTATCTTATCTCTAGATTAAAAATTCTAATTCTTCCAGACTTTCCTCATTGCTTGTGCTCTCCACATCTCTGGTCTCCACTCACTCCACACCTCCATGTGGGGTCTGGAATGCTGCAGCCATACCAGTGCCAACCACAGCACAAAGGTTGTTTCTGGGGTTTTGCAGGCTCTGTTCTTGTTTATGTTACCTTGCACCACTGTGATATCCTCAGCTGCTGTTCAGTTTGTCATTCACCATAACCCCACATCCTTCCTGGAGAGATCTTCATTCATCTGCTCATCTCACACATAATTTATACCACGTCAGAGGACTCTGTGCCTGTCCTTGAACTGAATCCCACTTAATTCAAATGAATTCTTCTAATTGTCAGGATTCTTTTGACTCTTAATCCTTTATCCAAATGCTTGCAGCCTTTCCAGCTGTGCGTGGCCTAGAAATGCAGTACGCATTTTCGAGTTCCTCACACAAATTACTGCTCTATGAACTGACAGGCACCAGACCCACCACTCTCCCCCTAGGAATCCCACACACTGCATCCTCCCCATTTCACAGAAACTCACAGATAACTGCTCTAAGAGCCTCTTCCCACAAGACCTCTCTCATTATGTGTCTTTATTTTTCTTAGGAAAAGCAAAAACTATTCTAAGTATTACCAAGAAGCTCTCCTGCAGAGAAAATACAAAGTTGCCACTTCCTTGTTGACAGTGTCTGCTAGTCTAATGTGGGAGGAAATCGAAATTGTTGCCATGGTTTAACTCATTTGGCTGTATTTACACCTCATCATATTCAAGGTGGTTTGTTTTAAACTCTTCATCCAACTGTTCTTCTAAAAACTGAAGATGTCTGCTTGTCCCCTCCACCCCACTGCTTCCATTTTCAAAGTTGTTTCAAATGCTGACCCTCTCTGGAACCTCATCCATCCTTCACCAGCACTAAGCAGCAACCCTTGATGCATTTTAACTGAGGCAGGCATTCTCCTTTCAGTTCTAACTTCCTTAACTTATTCCCCTATTTTAAGCTGAGCTGTTACCTATTCTCACCAAGGATGGCTGTAGCACCTGCCTGATCATTGCTAAATTTTTTTTAATTAAATCAAGAAAGAAAAAAAAAGAAAAAAAAACCAAAACCTTCAAAAACATTCACTAGCTGTCCCTGGTATCAGCTTGTTGTTCAGACAGAAGCTTTGTGCTGATTTGCCAGCCAGCTCTAGAGAACACATGGTGACCTTTCTTGTTTACCCTGAAAGTTCCTGCTGGCCCAGCTCCCACCACACTGTGGCTGTGTGAACAACCCCACGGGCTCCCAAGCTCTGCACCTCCTCCACCTGCACAGCCATGTGATTTATCCCACTCAGCCTCTGTGATGGCTAATTAAGCCATCCTTCTGATTGCACATAAAATGCTCAGGTCGTGCTGCTAGAGGCAAGCATCTTTATTGAGAGAAGAAACAAAATTGCATCTAGAACATAATCTCTGAATAAACCATCTACTCCAGGAGTCCAAAGTAGAATTTTTAGGAGACAGAACCTAATTCAACTGCTTTGATTTACCACAAGAATAAGTGAACTAAGTCCTATTATTCCACTCCATATATACTCAATGAAACTTTCTATAAAACAGTACATAAGCTGCTTTCTTCCTTGTTATGCTTCCCTATCTGTAGTTTAAGTCATTGATATTATTTTTTCACTAATAAGCAGATTTGTCAAAAATATGTTGAAAAGTAATTTTAATTAGAAGAACAACTTTTTTTTTAATCGAACCTTTCTCTCCACTCCATTTTAACCCTTCAAATGTGAGAACCAAAAGCTTTTAAAGCTTCATTGTAATAAGCATCTCATGTAACCAACAATCACAACACTACTGACCAAAAAAAAAAAAAATTATTGAGACAAACTATGTAAATGGCCAGTAAATTTTAAAGCAGAAAAGAGCTAAAGAAGTTAAATACCTGGCTGCTTGGTGTAATTACCTTTGCCCTCCTTCCTCACTATTATATAATGTTATTTTAAATGAACTCTTTACATGACTTCACACCCGGGTGTCAGCTTTAGGAACACTCAGCCAGAAGAGGACACAAGGATGTCACAGTTACTAATCCTTGGGTATAAACCATTAGTAGCACATTCATTTGAGAAAGAAAAAGGGGGAAGTGGGGAGGCCTTTAACTCCCATCAAAACGTCAACCAGTGAGGTTTGCTGTCACCTCGCAGGAGACATGGCACACCTCAAAGGACCACCAAGGCGTCATAAACCTCCAGCATCCTTGACACAGCACCTCTGCTGTATTGAAAGTGAACCTCCCACGCCTATCCCCTCAGCAAATTATACAGCTAATACCAGCATTATGAGGAAAAAACCAGCATAAACGGACATGGACTAAAGCAGAGCAGAGGCTGTGTGTGCCTGCAGCAGCTGCTGGGAGAGCCCAGCCTGGCTGCCATTGCCCCTGAGCAGGGAGGGTCACACAGCGGGCAGTAAACCCTGGCATTAACCACACCGCAGGACCAAGGGCAGGAAACCTTGGAGTGCTCACTTAGCCCCCGGCCAGCCCGGAGAGAATTTCTTAGCTCCATCTGGTGGGCAAACAAGCTGCTTCTGGCCCACAAACAGCCATTCCTTTTTAATAGTGCTTTTATGAGAAGAGATTATTAAGGAAGACCGTCTTCATTAAAAGCAATTTTTGCTTCTCCTGGGAAGAATTCCATTTATAAAGATTAAAACACATCACTACTGGCTGGAGTTATTGCCTGTGTATCTCTTTGTATTCATGTTTCAGCTACAGACCTGTGTTTACTTTTCACAGGTCCCAGACCATTGCAACTACAGTCCCAAAGGAGAGTCACCTCTCCTGACACCCTGAGTACCCTGGTGACAGCAATCATGAAGCAATTCATCAACAGCTCCTAGGCAGAACTGGAGCAAACAGAACACCTGCAGGAGAACTCTCTGCTGCTACTACTGAGCACAACCTCAGCAGTCACTGGGTTTTGCTTCCTGTGCTCACGACCCAGGGATGTGGTTCTGCTTGGAAGAGTGGAAGGAGAGGAGTTATAAATTGCCCTCCCACTGTGCATGTTTCCTCAATAAAGACCTTCCCTAGCTCTTCCCTAGAGAGATGGACAAAAAGTAAATGGACTACAGTAAGAGCTCATGACAAAGAATTCAGCAATTCTTGAATTTGCCCTAAGACACAAGGACGTTTTTTTAAACGTGCCCACACGTTAAAAAAAAATACAGCATTTACATAGGAAAAAGGCCTAGTGAAAAGCAGGTTACAATACATGGCTGCATTTAAATTCATGATGGATTTCATTTGTTCATCCCACTGACAGGCTTTGGAATAATTCTTCATCCTCTGTTGTCAGATTTTTTTATACTTGAGAAACAATAGAGGTCTAATAATTGAACTAAGGAGCAAGACAGCCCCAGCCATTTTGTCTATGCACCCAGCTAATGACAGAAGCAAAAAGAAAATATTTAGTTAAGTATCTTTGTCTGCAAGCTGGATGCAAACCAACAGCATTAATAACCCTCTTTAAGACAGACATATGGACCAAAGCCTAAGATCACATCTCTGTAATTGTGATTACAATAGGTTTCTAGTCACTGAAATTCGTGCCCCAGTTTAACAAGATCCCTGCTGTCACTATTTTTTTGCTGAAGTTAAAGCAATAAATAGTTCTGCACTCTTGATTTCTGGTTTAAAAAAGAAATAATCCTAATGGTATTGCTATGGCCTTTCCAACATCAGAGTTCCCTTCTGTCCTTATCCTTTTTATTAAATTTAAGTTAATTTATTACAAGATAAAAATATTTCTCCAACTCACAAGCATCCACTTTCAATAGCAACTGTATTTGATTACATTTAATAATATCAATTTATTTCATTTAGAGCTTAGTAAAAATGGTTTCCTATCAAGAAAATCTACTCCTTCTTAAGCTACATGTAGTAGTTATCATGACTGAAAGGCAATTTTTTAATTCCTGAAGATGCAGACGTAGCTCATCTTAAACTTGTAATAGCAAATAATTTTACAAAGGGAGATACAGATACTGTCCTTATTGTACAGGTGATGGGGTAGCAGAGGCATAAAGAGATAAAGTATTTCACCTCTGGAGGTGAAAATAGGAACACAGCCCTTCTTATGGACTTGCAGTTCCATACCCCACAATGTGAATAAAGATCCATCATGTACTCTATTGCTTAAGTTGCTTCCTATGTAAAAGCTTCTCAGTTTGCAAAGGTTTCTACTGGCAGCTCTGAAAGAAAGAACAGATTCTGTTTAAATTCAGTTACAATTTCTGCTTGAGCTCACATGGTGGACACCCTCCTGGAAAAGCAGGGCTGTGTCTCTCACTTGCTCATTAAATGACACGCAGCTGTTTATTACCCACGGTATCTGTGTTTCTCAGAGGACACAAACTGCCTAACTATGCAGATATGAACTCATATATGAACAGCAGTGATGAGTCAAATAATGAAATTTTACTTGTCTAACCTAATTGAATCTACCCCAGACAGTAATAACACTAAAGAAAAAAAAAGGAATTTCACAACCTCTGTTCCCTTTTTCATAAAAAGCTCAGCTCTGACTGTAATACACCAGGGCAATATTCGAATGCTACAGTGCACAGATGCAGTCACACAGAAAATTAGAACTCTCCAAATTAAAAAAAAAAAAAAAAAGGCTATAGTACATAGCTGTATCAGTACCAGCTCAAGAGTGGAAAAGTACTTCATCTGCTTAGCCCCTTTCTACTCTGTTGGTGACGTCAGCCAGGCACTAATGAAAGGCCAATTAGCATATCACCTTGTGTGTTTGAATGTACAATTGGAGCAGCTGATGATTCTCTTCTGAGATTTTAAATAACTACCAAAGCTGAGCCAGAGCTGCTGCTTGGTAGGGAAGATTTAGCTTCACAACATACTCAGTTCCCTGTGCAACACAAACTAATGTGCCAATGGCAGGAAAAAACCCAACCCAGAGCAGATGCATTTCTCTGAGGAAAGCAAAAAAAAAGCAGCTTCAATTTTGAACAGCATTCATTTGGCCCTCATTGTAGAATAAAGGCTGCAATTCCTAACTGAGTTTGAAAACTGCTTTGACTATTTACTCCCAAAAACCAGAGTACAGACCTTGGTGAGCTTTAGGAAAGCAGTACCCTTGTCAATGCCAATTTTCCAGTTGACAGTGACTGAAGAGCAAACAGCCATGGGACAAAAAGTGCATCCTTCTGCTCTAAAACATGCTGCAACCAGCCAACATAGAAAAGAAAGAAAATTTGCAGAACATTCAACTTCAGACATTGACTGGACTCACTGTTGGGGAGGGTTCTATGATTCCAGGGCTCTGTGACTCCCTTTGGTCCCTATTTAGCCATCAGCATCCAAGGGATGGCTCTCATCCCATCCTCCTTACCTGAACACCTGATGTGAGTGCTGCCATCCAGGGATCCACAAGTCATTCTCAGCACAGCAATGAACCAACTGGCACATGATTTCAAATGGCTAAAATGAATAGTAGGGCTGGAGATGAGACATGAGGTCAAAGAGAAACCTATTGAAGCACTACAATATTGACAGAAAGGAGTAAAAAAATGAAAGGCCTACGTCTGTAGCAAGAACTTGCCTATTCAACTTCCTGTACATAGACTGAAAGCAGGACCAGAGGCTCCTCAGAGAAATCCTAAAGGCACCACTGTTTTTCAGCATTTGAGGGCTAGAAACTGAAAACTGTCTCTGTCAATCCAACAGTAATGACAAGGAAATGCAGTGCTCTGAGCAAGAACTTCAACCCTGATCTAGATAAAGACTATCTAAAAGAAATAGGAATTCAAGCCCAGCAGGACTTCCTTGGAGTCTCTGTTGAAGTGACAAGATTACTTGTGAGGTTCAACAGGATTGGTAAAGTGCTGGTGTTAACCATTCTGCCTAAATGAATAAAAATCAAACCCCAAGCACAGCAAATATACCAAGAGCAAACACCTCAATTCCCATACACCCCAAAGAGCTTCTGCCCACTCCCTACTCTACTTTAAATACTAAGTCTTCCCATCTGACCATGGCAGTCATAGGACACAAAACAGTCTGTGACCATCAGAAAATGCCTCACAAGCAGACAAAACCACAACAGATTTAAAAGGGCTCTGTTAAATGAGAACATGTCCTTGAGTGATTTTCAGCCTCAAACCATCCTCTTACTCATAGCTGATCACATCAACATGTACCAGGTTTTGCACAAAAAAGGCAAAATGCTAACAAGTCAAATAGCTAAATAATACTGCATTTCAGCCTTTATTAAACATGGCTACAGTGTATACAGATGTAATTAAAGCTAGGGCTTTGATTTGGCAAGCATCCTCTATAAATAATCTTTGTTTCACTGTTCTTTCTCCTCAGTGGTTCATCAAACTCGAGAGATGTCCTTCAGTTTCTTCCCCACCCTTGGGATTATCAAATGTTTTTATAGCTCTGCAAACCTTAGAACGGCCAAACACTGCAGCTGTAGATGAAAGGGAATTATCTTCAAGGTGCTTTCTCTCAGCAGTATCCTCATTTTCTTGCCTGGGGTGGCGAGACTTACCAGAGAGCCAGGATGAGAGCAGGGCCCCATTCCAGAGTGCAGAATAAGAACACAGACTCGATATCACAGCTCCTTCCAAGTGGTGATCAGTCTTCTAAATGATCTATGGGAGAAGGAGACAGTATTGAAAAACTTTAGCACCAGAGTGAGCTGCTTCTTGCCAAATTGTATACTTCATCTTATTATTTCTCATGAGAGATATTATTTTGCTAATTATGTCTAATGATTTTTTATGGTAGAAATTTTCTGAAAGATTTTACATTAATTCTCACAGCACTAAAAAGAAACTGTCATGTTGATCTAAGCCTATATTTAACCCTTGTAGCAAATAAAGAGGGCACAAATAGGTTGTGATTTTAAAAGTCCATACTTTAAATACGTTTTATTTTCTGTCCTGCAAAAAACCCAAATTCTTGTTTTGTCTGAAAACTTCCTTTCATTAAATCATAAATTAAAGCAGACCAGAAATATGAGTTGAACTGGCCCCATTTAGCATTCAATAAATGCAGTAAGCAGCAGAAATCAGGAAAAGGAACACCAGATGCATAAACAACATAAAGTAAAATTGACATTTAATGGTATTTATTTCAATACTTGGAATAGCATCTGAGATCAGTATTTTTAAACAATCACTCTATGAACTAGAATACAAGAGTGTTTCTTTTTGATCAGTTGGCAAATCAATCCTGACAAAGGGATATTTGAACAGTGCAGCAATCCCAACTGGATCTGATCTTTGGAAAAGTTTTCTTCCCAGTCTTACAACCTCAAAATCCCCCAGAAATACCGAGACAAGATCAAAAACATCAGCAATAACACAACCTAGACATACACCATGAGATCTACCCAGAGTGATTAGAGACACGGGGTGTAAAGGATTTAAAGGTGCTCTTGTCCATTTTCAGGCCATTAACACCTGCGGGAGTGGGAGTGAGCTGTTACCACATCCAAAGGCACAGGTTTGCATCCTTTATGCATCAGCAGCTCCAGCTAAACTTCCAAAATGTCCTCAATGTGCCCTGCAAAAACACACAGCCAGCTATACCCCCCCCTTATTCTAGAGGAAACAGAATTTAAATGCATTTACAGTCAGCAGTTTCATCCAAGTAAAATGAAAGGAGAACTGAGCTTTTTCTTTCAAAATTGACAAAGTGATTTGCAAGCTGTAATGGAGAGTTCCTGCTTCCCCTTCCTGGGGGCTGGATAATGCATCTGCACGGGGAGTATCTGGGAATCTAGAAGTATCCATTTCTCAAAGACTGCTACTTGAAATGACTAATCTGAACCAATGTAACTCCACAATTGATTCTTTATTTGCTTCCAGTGGTTGCCCTTATCAACTTACAGTGTACTATATTTCTAAAAATCATAGGTTTCTTTGTTTGCTTCCAGAAAAAACACTTATTTTAGATAATCTTGCCTCCACACAGTTATTTTTCAACTTTCTTCAGTCACTGCTGCGCCTTCAGGAATGTCTGATTACCCATAAAATGTCTTCTGACAGCTCAGATTCATTACTAAATTACCACATTTAAATTTTTCATGTGCACAGGGCAATTACTTTTATGAATGACTGTCAGCAACGTTTCACTAAATCTGAATGAATTTTTAAAGGATTCTAATTGCCACTTAGATGCTCCTATAACTCTTGTTTTAAAGGCTTTCATGTCTTTTGGTCATAGTTACCTGTGTTCAACACAAGTATGTTCCCCCTCACATTTTATATAACTGAAAATTATTTACATCAAAAACAAAGAAATATGGAGCTGGTGGTGCTCCATAAGCAGATAGACTGCACAGTAGAAATGATTCATAGCTAAAGTCTTGAGAATGAATAATTATCTGTAACCCTCACTCAGAGCTCTTGCGTCAAGTTACATTATTCATTTAGGTTTTGGCAGGAGAAATTAATGAATTCCAACTTGACAGACACCTTAAAAAATTATAAATTTTTCAAGTGGTTGGGCCAAACAAAACTTTTAAGATGTCCAGAGAAAGAAAAAATAGAGGTGCACAAGGAGTGTTTTTTTCCCACTGAAATTTGAAAAAGCACAGATGTAAATATGTATTCAGACAGGGCAGGTGAGTTTTAAATTACACCACTAAGATGGGCTGGAATTCTGACTTGTCTCCCAGTGGAGTGTCATCAGGAAATTTCATTAGCACAATCTATTTTTTATGCCAAGGTTGCTAATGAAAGTGATAAACAAGATCAGAAATAAACTAATCATTGATGTACTCCCCCAACAAACTCCAGCTAGATGTTTCTCTTTCAAGTGCCACATTTTGTGCATGC
>VZTT01029672.1:12240-31975 GCA_013400855.1 Buphagus erythrorhynchus | reverse complement strand
TATTCTAAATGGCTAGACTGACTGCTCTCAGAGTTATATACAAGATAGACAAACAGGATGTTAATCAAAATAATTTTCTCATCTAACTCTACTCACCACTCAAGCAGTGAATAGTAGGTTTTCTGCAGATCTGTTTTTANCCAAAACTGCCTTCTCAGGAACTGCCAAGAGCCTGCAAATGTTTTCATTTTCTCCAGAGTATGGCCATAGTGAAGAGATTCCAAGATACATCTCATGAAAGGATCTCATGGAGGCATGAGAGCCTTGAAGCTGTCCATATTTATGCATCAACATTTTATTTCTTCATGGCAGATGGGCTGAAAATACATGTATGCAGGTTCAGATGTGGACTCACTGCTTGAATTATAGTCAGGCATGATGGTTATCACATGCTGGGGTTTTCTTCCTTCCTTTCCCAGGGGAAAGGACCATGAAGGGTTCTCAAAGTGTAGGAAGGAAAAGGCGTTGTTTGGAAAACATCTGATGCAGGCTAATATGCATTTATTTTACAGCATATTCCTACACTAGTAACAGAATGACAAAAAAATGCAGTGGAAAACTCTTCAAAAATTATGTAATCCATATTCTGCCCCCTGGAGGCATCAACTGTACCTTTATCCTTTCTGACAAAGTCTAGTAGGTCTTTATTGTATTCCAATGGCCCTACTGCCTTCTCATGCAATATGTTTGCTCCATTTTCTTGATTTGGTATCTAGTATCTGTCCTAAATCTTTCTTGTTGCCAATTAAACCATCTAGAGAAGAGATTACTCCCTTCTTCTTTTAAGAGTGCTATTATTTCCTCATTACATGGATGGCTCATACTCTCCCTTCATCCCCTGCTGAACATGTCTGGATACCTCCAATTCCCTCAAATTCCCTTACCACCAACCAATTCTCCTCATTTTTCAGAAAGCTCCACAAATCTTCAGCTATCTCATCTTGCTGGAGGAGGCCTTCATCACAAAGATGTCCGTGTTCTTCTCCCTTTCCATACCCATGAGTCTAACTCGGATTTTGGATTCCAAAGCAAGTATACATATGTTGATAAAAGGGTAAACCCCACTTCTTTATTTATATCTCACTTCTCTGAGCAAGTGATGCTCCCTTTTATCTGAACTCACATATAGCTCTCCAAAGAGGTTTCAGATAGACAAGTAAGTCTTACTGTTTATCACATACCAAAACTTCCAGTTCCTGTTATTTATTCCCTCACTTCAGTATATTCTTCATCTAAGAGACCATTTGTTCCAGGCTCTATTCCTAGCATGTGTCATACTGATAGAAATTTTCCCTTGGGATGTTCAGTATTCCATCTTTTAAAGAGGTTTAATTTTATGTGACTTGGTTCAGAGAAAGAAAAAGGTTTTAAAAATCTATCTTGTTATAACACGCTCATCTCCAGTCCATCCTACATAAACAGAAAGTTATAAAAAGCCTGATTTACACACAGTACTTTTTGTCTATCTATTCAATGTCATTACAGAGTTAGCATTTATGATGCTGTTGAAAGGCAGGTGTTGCCAGCAATGGGCTAAGTGGGAACATTAATGTGACAGTTTATTAATCAATTCCATCTCACAAACCCTAATGTAACAAAAAGAAGCATAAATAAATGTATGATCTGTTAAAGTAATATATAGCCTTCACATTGAGACCCACTTTAGGGGTGGGCGCACTTTGGGCCCACTTTAAATTTCTTGGCAATCTGAAGTTCAGGCTGCTATCACTATGGAGGATAATATACTAGTTGAAGGCATTAATGTTTTAAGGGTGGTTTGTGTTTGCATTTAATTTTCAGTGAGGTTCAGTACTGTTGAAAGGTGCTGGATCGATAGTGCTGGTTTTGAGCAAATTTATCTTGAACTTTCCCCTATGGTATTATCCACAAGAAATGGGATTCAGCTTACCTAGTACCTAGGTAGCCTCTCTGGTTTCTCAGCCTGTGAGGACCAATCCTAATTAAAAATTAATATGGAAGATAGTAGGAATAAATATGTTGACTTACAGGGAAAGCTCAAAAGTAATCCTGCAGCTTTAAGCTGGAATATTTACAGCCGTGTGTCCCCTTGACCATCCTCAGTCCCATTCTGTCCCTTCCCTTGTGCTGACAGACTTAATGTCCATATACTGCCTAAAATCAGACAGGATGAATTCAGGTCTCCCTCATTTCCTCTCTCCTGTACATACACAGACTGAAGGGGAGCTGCACAGTTCAGCTTGGACAACATTTTTGCATGGGGTGAAAGAGAACTGAGTGAGATAAAGTCTGTCACATTCCTTGTCATAATCATGCACAGATGTTCCATATTAAAAACTAATATTTACTGAAATACTTTCAAAGTTGCATCAGAGCTCCTCAGAGTGTGTTAAAAATAAGCACATGCAAAGTATAACATTTAGCTGGGAGCCAGATTCCTTCACCAAAACTACAGACAACTACACAACTGTTTCTCTGCTAATACAGTGAGCCAAATCAATCCCCTTCATCTAAACACCTCTGAACTCTGGGACTGGCTTTATCTGAGCCTGTATTTGGCCAAGTGATTGTTACCCTCCAGTGAGTACATGACCACGTACAAAAAGTTCACGGCATGATCAGTTTATTACATGAAGAAATGTAATAAACTGTGATTTAAATTTAATAGCCCCAGACAAATTTGCCTGTTTGTTCAACAGAGTGAACTCTCAACCTCTGCTCATTTAGAGAGCCAAGATTCCTGCACTGCACACAGCAATCCAAATTGCCTCAGCAATTCATAGAATTATAAAATGGTTTGGGTTGCAAGGGACCTTAAAGATTATGGGTATAGTTACAATCCACTGCCATGGGCAGGGACAGTTTCCACTAGGCCAGGTCACTCAAAGCCCCATCCAATCTGGCCTTGAACACTGCCAGGGATGGGGCATCCACAGCTTCTCTGGGCAACCTGTTCCAGTGCCTCACCACCCCATAAGAAGTATGTTTTTCCCCTAAAAATTACAAGTCACAAAAGCAACAACAACAACAACATCACAGCACATGTGGTTCTGATAAGACTGAGCCTCAAATTCCTATTTGATTAAGAGACCATCATATGACAAATCCAGCAAAATCAAGTATCTGTCTGAAACCCAGGGAAAGTGCTTGATTTACAGCCCTAAGTGGATGTCTGCCACGATTTTCGCACACTTTGCTATCTTGGCTGACCTCTCCCAGATGTATTTTCTGCAAACCAACAGATTTCACATGTTTTTAAATGCGGTGACAGCCGGGAATTCATAAACAATATATCTCCACTGAAATATAACTGCCATGTCTGAGCAGTTCCGGCTCCAGGCTGGATCTGCAGCAAAGCCAGACAGCTCAAGTTTATAGCAGCTCTCCCCATTCTGCAGCTACGCTATTAAAACAGCTCCACTTGTACTCAGCTGCCCAGACATGGACAGCTCAAGCTAATGGTACCTAAATACAACCATGAAATATTGCTTCTTGTCAGGAAAAGTTACAGTCGTGCATGACAAATTTAGGTAGGAAAAAGTGCACAAAGTACATCAGACAAAGTGTGTACATGAACGCTTTGTTTCAAAAAACAAAGATGAATTTGTGGGATTTGTGTTTGTTTTCTCAATTTGTCTTCAATGTCATTCCTGCCCATCAGATGGCAATGTCAAACAGCATGCATGGACTGGAATAACACTTCACTCCTGGAACCCAGGCCATGCCCCCTGCACCCATTACACAGTACTTCAGGAACTACTCATTTTCTGTTTGGGCGCTACATATAAAAGTCAAGCTTGCTGGAAATCCCTCTATTCTTTTTGCTTCTCAAATTGTCTGAACTGTTATCCTGGATCAGAAATCATAGGAAAAACAAGATTTGCTCTAGACCCCAAATTTGCCATTCTAGCCTTCAGCATGAAAAAGAAGTAAGAAATAACCAACATATAAGGGACTTTTCGCAGAGGCAAGTACACATTATTAGATACTTCGGCTACCATCTCCCTTAACTATTTTCATTTTTCTTCTGAAGTTTTTTCCTATGTTTCCTGAACACCTACACTAAAGACACTGTATGCTGCTTGGGCCACCTCAAAGCTTCTGATCTGAAATCACCAGTTCCAGACTGACTCATGCTAGAAAACCTTTTTCTCTGCACATACACACACACACCCCCCCTGCACTGAAAATCATCAGAATCCACCATGTCCTGCCTGATTACAGCCATAAGGCACCACCTAAGACAGCAACTGAGATCAGACTCCCTTATTACCCATATCATATTCAACAGATTTGCAAATAAAAATGTTCCATCTCTCTGCCCTGTAAGATATGTCATAGTTCACACAAGAAAAACTGCTCAAAATTCTAAATCATGCCTCAAACAGCCACATGAGATTAGACTTCTCAGTATTGCATGGAAAATCTTATCATCTTCAGTATCTTGGGTGCTTGGAGCAACTTCTAAACTTACTTTAAATATTCCATGTAGGCACCCACACACACATGATTTATAACTATCCTAGAAGTTTTTTAAATACTTAGAGGAAATTTACAGCAGCCACCAAGGTACCTTCACCACAAGCAAGGGCCTGGTGTTCTGTGGGTATGAGAACCACAGAAAGCAGCCAAGACCTTTTGGCACCAAGAAAGGGAGTCCTGGGTCTCACTTCACTCAAGTGTACAGGCCTTGAAATGAGAGATGAGAAAGTCCAAGACATCTCCCAGCCTAACAAGAAGGATCATTTCCCTGGGTTTATCCACCCATCATTTTCCAATTACTCAGGAGATGTATTCTTCTACCTCCCATCCTGGGACAATATCTGTTAGTGTAATGAATCTCATTTTCAAATTTTCTACTTGTTCAGCCGAAATTTGTGTTTCCTTTGTCTCATTCCATTACTCCTGAAAACCATTCTCAGAACATCCTTCTGTTGGAAATGATATACCTTTCCTCATTAACTCTTCTAATTAATTGTTTTCATTAACGCTTCTAATTAATTGTTTTAATTAATCATTATAATAATCTGTGTAATCTTCCACTTTAGCCAGCATGTAGCAAAGTTTTTTTCACAAACTGCTGTGGTTAGAACAATTTGGGAAAAGCACTGAAACTTTAAGTTTTGCTAAATCAACCTTGATATGCTTTCATGAACAAAGCCTGAGGGAGAGATGTATTGCTGAAAACTGGACATCAGGAATGCAGAATTTATAGACCACAAGGACATGGTGCAAAAACCAGAGATAAAGAAGAGACTAAAGAAGACAGTTCAGCATTCATCCTGAAAACTCTATGAGGGAAAAAGATAGTAAAAAGGCTGAAAATGTGGATTAATTAGTATGAGGAGTGACAAATCAATAATGAACAGACGATAGAATACTAATTAAGAGAATTATGTACTGTGTAACCAACGAACACTGATTTCTTTGTTTGCTAAAGATATATAAATAGTGAAGTTCTTTAAGTGGGTGTGCATCCAGGTGGAGTTATCAC
Organism: Buphagus erythrorhynchus; assembly: GCA_013400855.1. Lineage (NCBI taxonomy): Eukaryota > Metazoa > Chordata > Aves > Passeriformes > Sturnidae > Buphagus > Buphagus erythrorhynchus. The sequence goes on along the minus strand of VZTT01029672.1, from coordinate 26,502 downwards.
CATGGTGCTGTGAATGTTTACTTTCTAATGCCAAAAAGTAGTGTTGGAGAGTTTGATTTTTCCCAATGTTTCCAGCAACACTTCTAGGAAGAGTTGTTCATTCCCCTTCTAAACATTACATTTGCATTTCTAGTCAATAACATAGTCCTTTTCCACGATGATGTACTTTGGCCATTTCAACCTTTCACTGCTGTTACCAATGATGTCATTTCCCACTCCAGCTAGGTGGAACTAAGGGGGAGAAAAAATTCTTAAGAATAGTTAGAGTCTCCAGGCTGCTGCTGCACTGACAACATAAATTGTGCTGCCTTCTGAGAACATTATAATGAAAGGAGAGTTACATTTTTCTAAGCACTAGAAAAATTCTAGTTATTTCTCCCTCCTGTGATGTGTCCTTCCATCTCTGTTACAGAAATAACCACAATATAGGAGGCAGCAATGTATTGGTAGGGCTTATGGTCATTTGCTGCCATGGATATGGATGAGTCAAGGAAATGCATCATGGAGTAGAGAGCAATCTGGTCTATAAGAATTATGCAAAAGCTCAGGGTCATCATCAGCTGGACATCAGCTGGGGCAGATCTGTGAAATCCAGGGCAAGGCCAGGCACGGGGAGTGAGTTCCAAAACATCCACGTGCTCCAGTGAGGGCAGAGCAGCTCCGGAAGCTCAGCCATGTGCTTGGCTGAGAGCAGCTAAGTGCTTGCTCATAGCCTATGCACGCACTGGGACCTGTAATGGCTCTTGGTGAGACGTTTTCCAGACACTGCCTGGCTCTTCTGCAGTCAGCAGATCCTACTAAAATTTTAATAAATTAGGTCAATAATTGCAGCAAAAGCCCCAATGCTCTGACATAGTGCTAGGCTGAAAAAGGACAGGGAACAGCACTTGTCTGGAGCACATCTCAGTGCTACACAGGGCCACCTCTGCACTTGTAAATCCAGTCAAACTCGGTCTAAAGGTCATAGTTATTCTTCTGAGAAATCCCATTACAGTCAGAGCTGCCATTCACCCAGGGCAGGAATGTTTCATGGTGTGCTCCCAGCAAACAGTCAGTGAGGTGCTCCAGAGCAGCAAAGGCAGGCAGAAATCCCAGGAGCACAGCAGGCATGTACAGCCCATCAGCACATCCACACAGCAGGCAGCTCTCAGGGAGGTCCAAAAAGCAAATGTGCAAGTGGGCACATGGGTCTGAAAAGGCAAGGTCCTGCTCTCCTCTCATCCACCAATGCCTTGTTCATTCCTGTGATGGGCCCCAAGCCAGAAAGACACATCCTAAATCCCATCTTTATCTTGAGACAGACCAAACCAGCTAACTTAACATGATAAACTCTTCCCAGCATTGAAACTCTTTTCTTCTGTAGGAGATAGACAAAATATGTATGTGTTTTGAAACAAAAAATAGTTCTTGCTGCTATCTGAAACCAAACCTTTTATCCTTCTTTACACAGATCTTTCAAAGGAGTCCCACCTCAAGCTGGAAGGCCAGATACTTCTACAGTACACATAATGGCATCAGAACTGGCTGTGAACCTGCTGGTAACTATCTGCCCTGTGCTGCTCCCCGTCCAAACGCTGTATCTTGCCTTATTGATCTGGTAAATTACCATGTACAATCTTCTCTGTTGCATAGCTTCTTCCCTTACTGGCTCTGGAAACAGATCCTGAGGAACAGAGAAGTTTTAAATGTCCAGCCCATATGGATGACCACCTGCACTAGCGAACACCTCTTCCACAGAGACTCTCTTCTTTGATTGAGGATAAAGTATGAGAGGAAAGCTCATGTCCTTGCAAACAATTTGATGGGTGAAGGTGCAGATGTTAATGTCTTTGAAAAGGGGCTTAATGTCTCTACTAACTCTGGGCAGCAGGTTTGTTGCAGAGCCCAGACAGCTCAGCTCCTGAAACAAACAAGTGGGGGTCTGCACAAGCCTGAGTTTCTGAACTTTGGGGTAAAATAGTAGGTTCAGGGGGGAATATGTGGTAGGCAGTTCGGGAAGGCTGTACCTTCCCAGTACCTCTGCCACTGGGGAAAGGAAGAGGGCAAGGTGTGGCCGGGAGTTTGGGATAAAAGGAGGCTCCGCCCTCCAAAACCTCAGAGAGAAAACGCCAGGGGTGTGTCTTTCGGTGGACTCTCCACCTTTATTCGAATAAAGTTGCAGGACTCCTCTGTCTCCTTTCTGGACATAAGCTTCTGGCATCTGTGGATTTTCCTGACAACTATGTCCACCCAAATCTGTGATTATGAAGAGCTAATTGAGCAAATTATGTAAGCTTTTATACAATCCAGCATTCCACAGAGTATTTTTTTTCTCTTTTAATATAGGTAAACATTTAAAAATTTTAATCTATTCTCCATATGCAAATCTCTGTCACTAGTTTTTTTCTTCTATTTTCTTTCTTGTTTTCGGGTTTAAATCATTCTGTAAGAAAAATAACTGTTGGGCTTTTTAAAGCTACAGTAGCTGGATTTTATGGGAGGCTATTCGAGAAGTGTACAAAGGAGGACCTGATCATTTAAAAGTGCAAAAAGCTGAGATTTAGACTTGTACCTTCAAAATCCCCTATCAAACTACAAATCCATTTAAACGATTGGTCAGACTGTCAAACATCTCTCCTCTGAACAGTTCAGGTTGCAGAAATGGTCAGTCATCTTCTACAGTAGATTTGCAAAATTTCCATTGTTATCTCACTATAAAAGGAAGCAGAGTTGAAACTCTGAAGCAACAACTAAAGAACCTCACAAAGAGCATCCCTCTGACTAAAAGTGTTGCTTTTCTAGGTGTTGCTTCTCTGCAGTGCAAAATACTTCAGAAAGAGTAGCAGCAATTGTGACATCTAAAAAGGTAATGCCTCCTGTCAGGTAAACAGTTTTTTAAAAATTCATGCTGTCCAACAGGCTGAGTATTTTTTTTTTTGCCAGAGGAAAATTATTTGCTTTAAAGCATCTGATGATGTCTGCTCTCTTTTTGTTTTCTGACATCTGCTCTGATGTTCCAGTACTTCGCCAATTGTGTGACAAAATTAGTTTCTGACAAAAGCAAAGGCATCCTTTAAGGAAATCCACTCCTTCCATCAAGAATAAAACCAAGCCTCTACAGCTATAGTGGACTTTCACCATCACAGACTAGAAAAGTGACCTCAACTGAAATTCTGATTTGGAGGATTAAAAACAGGCTTGTCTCTGCAACAAAAAATAGACATGCACAAATACATACAATTTATAGAATAAATGTATAGCAATGCTCTTTGTGTTTTACTTTCACGTAAGCTCCTTATTATCATAGGACAAGACAGGAAATATAGGTTGAAAGCCCCTGAAAACATCAGTGACAGGATAAACAACAACTCAGTTGCTGGTAATGAAAAAGACGTGCAAAAAATGAGAAAAAACTAAACCAAATGTTTTCACTGGAGCAACATCATAATTTTCTTTTTTTTTTTTTTTTTGACAGCTTATCAGAAATGAGTCCAAATAGCAACTCAAATTGTGTTTTTATATGAGTTCTTTTTAATGATAAGGAGTAAGTGGTAAAAAATAGTAATGTAAAAGAGGTTCGTATTCATTCTTGTTGGATCACAGCCAAACTCAGCTGCAGACTTGGACTCCAAATATGCCAAAGTTTAGACATAGAAAAAACAACATTATTCATTCTAATTTTAATAAAATTATTTCTAATTCACTCTTCTGGCTTCTGCTGGGAACTGAACAAAGAAATCCCAAAGTAGGCATCTGCTGTACCATCCATTTATACACTTGCACAGGAAGGGAAAATACTGAACTCTGCAATGTGCAACTGGACTGTAAGTCAGAACTGCAACTGGAATCTCAATTACGTGCTTCCAGACCTTTAGCTATTTTAAATGTGCAGTCTTCACACTAAGCTGGCATGAGATTTTGCATTTGTACTCAAACACAGCACTATTTTCAGGAGCTGGGTAAGGAAGCAAAAGCTCCCCTGGAGCCTTGCTACTACTGCTTGCCTGTATTTCTTTTGTGGGTAGGTAAGGAAGGGGTACCTGGCCTTGCTGGGGAGGATCCTGGCACATCCCAGCCTTGTGCTGCTGCTCCCTGGCACTGCTCGTGGGTTCCCAGGGCAGCCCCAGGGCTTTCCACCTGAGTCTGATCCCAGCTCCTCCCACACAGCATGCAGGGCTTAACAGGGTCTTGCCATAACAGCAAGGTGGCCCAGAATTCTTCTTTCCATCCATTACTATTTTCCCAGGGATTCACTTCCTCTCCATATAACGAGCAAGCAGGAAGAATGCAAACAAAGCTGTCCAGTCCTGTAGTCATCTAAATGACCACAGCACTGGGATCTAGGACTGAAAGCCCCTCCACTGCTGCCTAGAACAGAGCATCTTAGCATCTCCTCTTCTGCTGTCACTTAACAACTTCCATTAAAGATTAAGTACCTCAGAGAGCAAACCAACTATAGCAAGGATGATAAAAACACATCCAGCAAGAACAATTCATGCCACTTCCCTCTCCCTCTTGGCACTGAGGCAACCGTGTGCTCTATGTTTTAAGAGGAAAAAAAATCAAACCCAAATCAAAAAAGGAACATTATTTTCACATCTCATTTGCATAACAGATGAACAGTTTCTAAGCCAAATTGCCTAAGTAAACCCATTACCATCCACAGTAAGACATGGGGAGGAAACATTCTGCGACACAAAAGAGGAAAAAACTCTTGCTTCTCAAAGATACATCCCTCCCTTGACCCTTGCCTACACTAGAGTAAGGGTAAAAGGGGCCTGAACAGTGAGTTGGGAGGCCAAAGCAACCACATGCTCCATAGAATGGAGCAGACACCCATCTCTGTTCACTGAGAACCTTTATATCCACCAGAATGGTGTCTAGCTGACAAGGACTGTCAAGAGGCAGGAAAGATGTGACAACAAGAATTGGTGCAAAACACAAGACTTTATAGCTAGCACCTGCCTTTTGAGATACCTGGTGGATACTAAAACATGCTGCATTTGTAAGGAGCTGGCACTGCTCACAGTGCTGCACAAGCTGCAGGAGGATATAAACTGATACAAGTCAGCATAAAAGCTCTGCTGATTTATACTGCCTGAAAACTGGCCCCAAAGATTTTGTTACCTAGACAACCAGAAGGAAACTAATTCTTCCAGTACCACAGGAATTGGCAAGATTGAGCTGTTTACAAAGTCTGTTCTTGAACAACATTTTCCATTTTTTTTGGTTTATAAATTATTTGGGCCCTTCCATAGTAAGCTGAATTATATCTGTCATGGTTAGAACAAGTATAATTCATCTCATTAAGGAGGGGTACAAACTTATTTTCTGATGAATTCTCCAGGCTTGCTAAGCAAAATAAGGCATTTGGTGCTCGAAGCAGGTTGCAAACAATGGTTAAAGCACTATCAGCATTGGTTCACATCAGATTCCTCAGTCTTTTTTCAGACAGACACAGCTCACAAGGTGCCTGCTCAAACTCACTGTGCAGCTGGAACATGTAGAGATGGGGCCCTAGAGCTCTGAAGTGCTGTGGTGTCATGGTCACAGCCCAGGCTGCCCCCAGGGCAGGGCTTTCTGCCTGTTGGTTCTGCTGCAAGAAAGAGGGAGCTGGTTTCCTCTAACTGGCTTTATTTACTGGCTTTATAAAGGATGCCATGGCATTCCTGAAGCCCATAGCATACCTTGTCTGGAAAGGCTTGACCATGCATTCTTCCACAAAGTAAATCATGTGACTGACTTCAGCTATGCTTTCAGAAACTGGAATGGCCTTCCCTGAACTCCCCTGGGTCCACAGAGAACTCACATCTGCAGACAGTGAAAGGAAAGACTGGGCTGGTTCACCCCTCATCATTGCCTGACCTCACCTTGTGCCCCTGTAAGCATCACCACTGGCTTCAGCAGGGCCTGAACACAGAACTGCAAAGAATTCAGCAGTTGCTCCAAAACTCATAACAGCCTTTGGATGGGCAGAGGCCAGCTTAGAGTCCTGTGGGATCTCAGTGAGAGTTTTGGAAGGAAATTCCCCATTTCAGCTACAAAACAAAACATGGGGAAAAATATTTCTAAATTAGTTCCTTCTTAGTCCCTTGCATGCTCATTTCTGTAGGAGAAAGCACTTAGATCCTTGATATTTAGATCAGCAATCCATTTTCTCCCTCTTTCAGTTGAGAAAATGCATTATAAATATTAAAAAAAAATCTCCTCATGAGGTTAAGGAAAAACTAGAAAATTCAATACTCAGAACGAAAAAATATAGAATAATGCAAGAAATAAATTTGTTTGTGAGTCTAAGTGGAAAATGAGAAGTTTTCAGCCTTCTAGTCCAGCAATAGATCTATCTGCTTTCTGTATTTATACAACAAAATTATAAAAAAATTAATTAAAAATGGAGAGGCAATCAGAGTAGCACACGCCCTGCTGGAAAAACTGTTCCAAGCAGCACATAACCTTTGCTAGAATGTTTACACCTTGGAAAAGCAGCTTCACTGTGGAGAAGGCACGAACAATATGTAGCAGGAGACACCTTTAGCCTCCTGGGGAAGGACTGTGCTAATTACCTGGGGCAAAGGGAGGCACAGCTTTCTTCATCTTCACTGGGAAAAGGAAATCATGTTTGGTATGGACAGTGCACACCTCACTGAAGCAGTGAGGCTACTAAAATAAAAGTTGTCTGGAGCACCAGCTCATCTTGCTGGCTGCTCTTGCAATCCACCAGGAAATGTGGAAAAACCTTGAGGAGGCTTTTCATGACACCCCTCAGCTGTGGGACTGCAAGAGATAAGTTTTCACTCTCTTATGCCCATGACACACAGGAGACAACCAGGGCCTATGAAATGAGAGGGGTTCAGTGTTCTGCTGAACCAGGTTAGTGCTGATGCTTCATGTTCAGGCAGGATGTTTTACTCAGAGACCCACATCACACAACATGAATATTAAATTCAAACCCCATTACATTACTCTGTAATGGAAAATTCCTTTCATTGCACAGGACTATAGGGGCTTGAGTGAAGGAAAGCCCAGTTAGTTATAAATAATTCACCCAAATAATGAAGCAATTTTAAGACATGGAAGGAATGGTTCATGTGCCATTCTTTCATGAAAAAATGGTCTCTTTTTGTCTTTCTCTGCAATTCGGGGTTGTTTTGGTTTTTTTCAAGCAATGACTGTTTTCTGTCAAAATACCCCATAAAATTATTGAATGCCAAGTTTTCTTAGCCAATCAAAACGCTAATTATTTTTTAAGGAATTGGCCCATATAAACACAAGCTTTGGCTGACTTTCCCAAAAACCGTTGAAGAGCCCATATTGCTCTCCAGATTATCCACTTAAGGAATGGGTGGGAAGCTGAGCAATGTATCCATTGCTTCTATCTCCAGCTTCCCACCACTAGTATTGCTACACTGGGACACACAGCAAGGTCTTAGTTGTGTGCTGAGCTAGACAAACTCACAAGAATTCACGTGTAGCTGGAAGGCCTCCACCCTGATTTCTGCCACTATGGGACATGAGCTAAACTTGCCCCCAACATGTTAAAATTTGGGTTCTGTAACACCAAAGCTCATAGACTCCAACCCTTGCAACACCCTAAAGAAATAATATAAACATTTCAGAGAACAGAGATGTATTCTGGCCTTCAGACACTGTTCCTGCAATACAGCAGCTGCTATGGAGCATCACAAAGCCTGTATTTGTACCGTGCCACCATCTCTGTCCTTGGCACAGGGGCAAAGTCAGGGATAGGGAGTGTGACTGAGGCATTCTGTGCTCCAGAAACAGGAGCAGCTGGGCACAGCATCTGCAGGAGCACCCACGGGGGCTGCTCTAATTTAAACTGGCCCCTGAGCAGCTCACAAGCTAAGGAACAGAAGCAGAGATGCCTCAAGCCACTGTTGTACTCTCTTCCTGAAGCTGCACCTTTGGAAGCACGGCAGAAAATAACAGCAGATTGTAAGAGGGCCAGGAATAAAGCTGGGCAGAACAAAGTCTCCTCACCCAACAGTGTCTTTTACCCAGACACCAACAACCCTAAAATTGCACCCTGCTGCAAGTCAGCATTGCTTGCTGTGTCACCTAAGAGGAAGAGGGAAATGTCTCAGCTTCTGGTCATGTTTATCCCAGCTCTAGTACTGACTAATGTCATTTCACTTCCACAGCATTGCTTTGGAATTACCCTCTGGTAACCAGGAGCAATCAGCCTCTCTTAGCACAGAGAATGGATCAAAACATGAGTTTTAGTATAGGGATCATCCCAGGCAGAGCAATCAGGTTTGAGGCCTTTTCTAATCAGAAGAAGAGGATTAAACAGGTAAGAAGCAAAGAACTCTGCTGTGTGTTTCATACAAATAATGAATCTTACTCAGGAACAGTGCACTGATAGCAGACTGTGTCTGATGGATTACACTGGCGTCAAAGAAACTACTCTTCCCTAATAATACATGCTGTCAGTGGGGAGAACTGGGAATGGGGGAAGAAGAAGAGAGAGGGGAGCAAAAGGGAATTTAAAAAGCAATTCAGCTTTTATCCCACAGCACAATGAACACACAGAAGCTGAAGCAGGAAGCTGGGAAGTCTCTCATGATCCACACAAGCTGTTAGACAATCTCCTGGACGTTCAGCCCTGCAGGTGAAGGACTTTGGCAAACCCAGAGAGGATAAAAGCATTCTTATCTGCTGCTGCTGACTGCTTATATCTGATGGCGGGGCACAGGTTCTAGCTGAGCAGACTTAATTTCTCATCTGGACTCACTCACTTCATATCTGGAACAGGAAGGAATGGGATGGCCTCCAGATATGTCTCCAGATACAATTCAGGTTCGAGTCCATGGAACGTTCAGGATTTTATTTCAAACCAAATCAGCTTCTCCTGTAAATTCAAAAGTGACTCTCTGGAGATACAGGTTTGCAGAGCCTTCTGTGATCCATAGCATTTCTGGGAAATGTGAGTATTCTTGGGCCTAATTACTGACAGATTCAAGCACACAAATAGATCCCTGGTCTTCAAATGATTTTAAACAGAAATATTTTGTTTATGGGCCAAAATTATCCCAAACACTGAGTCTGCAGTGGCTACAGCATGCAAATGAAAGCATTTCTCTAACCACCTCTCTTGCCCTTCAGTAGTGGCCATCCTGCCCCTCCTTGCCAGCTAGAAAACAGAATGAAAACCTGTTCCTGAGTTTTCAGGTATGGAAAGGCAGCATCCTCAACCCCCCTAAGCTGGCCAGCACAGGGCACACCGACTACACGGTGAGAGGGCATTAATAAGTTCCCCATTGAAACAGGAGCTTTCCTGAGCCCATCACACACCGTGTCTGCACACTTGGCCTGGGGCACCCATCTCACCTCAGGAATCTCTTAGCAAGTTATTTACAGGGTTTCCTCTGCCTCAGGGGAAGAGTGAGCACACAGGAGCTAACAGGTGTGAAATCAGCACTTTAGTGGGGTTGTCATGCAGCTGGTGTAGTCCTCAGTGAAAGGCAGCTTCTCCTACAAGACCTTATTTCTGTGGGTCCTCCCTTTGCTGCTGTGAAGGCAGCCATACACCCTACCTCACGTGGATGTTACAAGTGCATCAAAATCTTCCAAGTGCTGTGTAATCAAGTAAACCAGTAAAGCACAACAAGAATTTGTTTTGAAAGCAGACTAATTTGTGTATTTATAATAACAAATACAAAGAAACTAAAATAATGCCATTTTTTATGGTTTGCATTGGAGGGTAACTAGTCATTTTTGCAAAGACAAGAAGGGCAAGAAAGCTGTATTTTAGCCTAATTAATCAGAACTAATGAGCCCCTAAAACCTTGTTTCTCTCAATCAGCACACTATCAGCAGTGACACTGCAGTAGTCTGTTCTCCATCAAAGAGCAGCCCAGGGGCCATCTAATGACACTCCAATGTGAGTGTCTCCGAGTTTTTCCATGAAGTAAAGCTTGCCTAAATTTCCAGACCAGATGGTGGAACTGTGAGACAACTGTCAGATGGCTCTGAAGTATTTAATACAATTAAGGATATGCAATCTGGAAACGCCCTGGGCTCAGACAATTTGTCCACAGATTTCTGTAAAGCTTTCAGAAACAAATCCACACAGTCTCCTTCTGAACAAGCTTAATGATTTTTGAGCCAACAGCAAGGGAATCAGGGATCACAGGAAGCAAACAGAACCCCTTGCTGATGCCTTCTCACCCCCCTAATGGGCAGGGTAGTAAAGGAGCAGAACATCATTTCAGGAAGAACTTCACTGGAAGAGTTTTTAAGCATCTGAGTGCGTTGCCCAGAGTGGTGGTAGAGTTGCCATCCCTGGAGGTGTTCAAGAAACAGCTGGACATGGCACTTTGAGCTGTGATCTAATTGACAAGGTGGTGTTTGGTCAAAGGTTGGACTTGATGACCTTAGAGGCCTTTCCAGCCTAAAGGATTCTGTGATCAACAGTTGGCAAACATCATGAAATAGAATCAGTTTCTCAACAGCAAACATTTTGCGCTCATAGTGCTTTTCATCCAAGCAAAGGAAACATGAATTCTCTCTACACTCCTCAAAGACTTGCAATTACACCACCTGCACAGTCAGGGAAACTGAGGCACATTGCTCCACAGCTCATCTCCATCCAGCAGACCAGTGGGAGAACAGCACATACTGGGCCTGCCTTGTCTTTACTCACCTTGTCCTCCCTTTCTTTGCTTTCCATCTGCACCAGCATCAGCCTAAGGAAGCAGCTCCCAAACCCCTAACATTTTCACAGGAAGACAGCTTGCCTTTGACACCAAGTGAGACAGAGGACACCCACAGAATGGGAAAAGCCCTCACCTCCCACTTCAGAGCAGCAGAGCTGAGTGGAGAGTGACTGTGAACAGAATCACACAAACACATAGCCCCAGCTACCCTCTGTCAATCGTTTCACCAGCACACATATCCCAGTAGCAGGAACAGGAGCACCCAGTAGCAAACATCCCACATGTGACATTTCTCACTGAAATATTTTGTCTACTCTGGAGTAAAGGGAGAGAGCTACTGCCTAAAACATACACTCACAGGTGGAGGAAGAAAGGAGATGTTGGAGGAGAGGCTGAGCTGCTATAGCACAAAAAGCAAAAAATTAGTGCTCATAGCAGAGTTCAAGATCTCCCACTTCCAGGTGTGCTTTGTGATCTGTTAAAGGGCAACAGGGAGATGATCAAAACACCATAGTGTGTGATGTAAATCACAGAATCACAGAACTGTTAGTGTTGGAAGGCACACCTCTGGAGATCATCTAATCCAACCTCCCTGCTAAGGCAGGGTTACCTCACATCAAATCCACTCTATGCAGAAATTTGTCCTCTTTGATCTCCAAACAAAAATACATGAAGGGCTTGAGAGTGCTTAAAATAACTTGAGGTACATTGTACATAAGGCAAATTACCTGTGTTTCCAAAACAAGCAGAGAAAACCTAAGATGGTCAATTTAAAGAAATTTATGTTAGATCTGGAGAAAAACCTACATATAATTGCATGGCTAGAACTAAAACCTGTGAGTGCTCAGAGCCATGAGCTCTTGTTCCATGACTACTTTAATCCAACATAACCACCAACTTCTGCCAAAAAACAACTTTCCCACTTCACACTCCTGTCACTCCTTCCCATTCACACCAGTAACTGGAATCTGCATCAAGCTGTATTGGTTTATGAATGCCAGCAAGACTGAAGAAGCAGAGGTGGGAGTAAAACTCTGGAAGTAATTGTGGCATTGTCATCCCAAATTAAATTCATCTGCCTTTAAAAGGTACATGTGACCTCTTTTCCTACCCCTCACACTAACCTTGCAGCCCATGTCTGACTCTTCTTGCCAAAATGGTGTGTGCCTCCTCTCTGGGCTTTGGTTCACAGCCCATAACATTTTCTTTGGACCCCTCAGCTCATGGAAGAGGGGCTGTGTGGCCACACAAGTCCCATACTTCCTACTGCTCAACAGCCAGATGGGGAAACATGTCACTGCACAGCTGGGAATTGTATTGAGAACTGCATTTGTTGCACGTGCTCAGATGAACAAATCTTCAGCTTCTGTTCCACTAGCTCCTGGGTGTTCGTTTTCACACATTTCTTTTCTGGTTCAGGTATTTGATTGTGATGTACTTATACATACAGGGAACATCCTTTTCTACTGTGCAAGATTCCTTATGTAGCTATTCCTGGTTAAAAGGCCACACACTACACTTGACAGCACACCTAAAAAAGCCAGTGAAAACTTGCTACTACATATTTGACTATGTATAACAAATGGAAATTTTGCCTGCAAAAGCAGAGCGGGGAATCTGATGCTAGAGTGCAATCAAAGAGCAAACAGGCTGCAAGAAGGTATTTCAGGCTGAAAGACTCCATCTACCTAACATGCCAGAACATGAGAATTCAGACAGTAAATATATATTTAATAAAAGGAGGAACAAACCCAAAGCCTGCAAATGCTAGTCAAAGGCACCTTACAACCTTTAAAACCAGGTGGTTGTGGCATACCAAAACTAAAAAGATCACATGCATTCCTGCCTTAAATATCTTGGTTTATATCTCTCTCAGAAAGCTGGGAGAGCAATAACACAACTTTGAGTGCTTGGGACATTAAGCTTGCTGCTGAATGCAAGTGCATAGGGATGTAACAAGAGCAATTAATTACCTTCCCTGCTGCACGTGAGCCCAGTCAATAAGGAACTAGTTGGGAACCCCTCCTGCTCAAAACAAGTTATAAGCTGCCTCATCCAAAGAGTGGGGAAGAGTATGAGCTCCCTGCTACTTCCTCCAGCTCAGACTCACCACATCACTTGAGCTGGAAGATGCAGCACCAGACACAAGAACTGCAGGAGCCATACTGATTCAAAGCATTGCTATTCCCAGAAGATTTTTCCATGCTTCTCCTTGAATCATTGATGCACTCAGCTGACAGGCTTAAGGGGGTGAGAAGTGACCTGCTATGACCTTTTACATGAGCACGTGATTCCATTCTTTAGAGCCATCATGCAGTGTTAAATTCACAGCTTTCATGCAGGTCATTTGTAAATGAGTTCAATAGATGATGGAGCTTTCTTTAGTGTTGCACAGGCAGTTGCACAAAGCTTGGCAGTGCTTGAGACACATTCTCTAATTTCCCCAATACATATTTGTCATCTTCTCACATGACCTGTCTCACACATTGCTCATGAGCTCCCTGTGCTCCACCTGTCAGTATCTCACCCTGCATGTGATGTCTGTCAAAAAACCCTCTGCACAGCTCCAGGTTCACTCTCAACCTGATATACTCCCTCTCTCTTCAAGCTCATGAAAAACACCTTCCCTAGGCAGTTTCTTCAAAGAAATTCTTGTCTACAGATGCTTTGATAAACAGCCTGTATTACCAGAAGGATGTTATCTATTAGGTAGTGTAATTGGTAATTCTGAGATCAGGTCTCCTGGTACACTTCCATAATGTTTTCCTACCACTATTATCCAGCAGAGCTACTGATGAAAGTCAGATAACAAAGATAAATAGTAAAAGGCAAATAAAGTCTTCATGCATTGTGCCATAGTCTTTCTTCCAGAGACAGATGGCAGCCTGCAAAATGCTGGGCTTCAAACTGTATGTGACCCAGTGGGTCAGTGATGCTGTACATCATCAGCTGCCTGGCCCTGGCACAGACAGGCAAGTGGGATTGCACACAGGAAAGGCTGACTTGGCCTCTGGCTGGATGGGGTAGTGTGGGGCTTGGCAAATCACTTCATCCTGCTCTAAGTCTGCAAGGTGGGGCATTCTGGCTGACAAAGACATCTCCCTTATTTGTTTTTGGACAAGTTATCAAATGTGCAGTTTTATATACACCAAATATGACAGTTTCAGATGATGGCCCTTTCCTGCACAAGGATAATTTCAACCTCAGTGTGTAATTAAAATCTCATAATTTCATTGGACAATTGCAGATTAGAGCTCTGAAAAGGTCTCACTTTCTTCTCCCTGCTTCTGAGGCAAAAATGAAAACCAGAGGGGAGCACTTGATGAAGATTTTGCTGATGGGATCACCTACAGCTTTCTTTATTGGCACTGATCACAGTTTATAAATTCAGACATAAAGAATAATTTTCACTAAACAGCATCCCACAAATTGAATGATTTTTCCATCCACCAGCAGCTATGACAGACAAAAGGGAAGTTAAGCAAAAGCAGTTTGAAATGTAAGCACCTCAAAAGAATGTCCAGTTCTAAATTACACAGCTCAAATTGTCATTTAAAATCATTGGTTTAGATTGTTGTAGGCTCAGGCTGCCATCTAGCATACATCA